>NW_006500356.1:3520003-3565778 GCF_000471905.2 Amborella trichopoda | reverse complement strand
GTCAAGATCAACCTTGGAAGATATTGTTGCTGTGCTAGCTTTCTTTATTTACTTTGTAAGACCTGTGGCACTGTAAATTTGTCCTATCAATAGATGTATATATGTTTTGTCTGTCACATCTCAGGAATAACAGTATTGTAAATTCTTGGGGTGTGACACCTCCCCTTACCATCTACCTGTCCTTTTTTTATCAAGAGAGTCATTTACCGTTTGATCTTAGATCCGACATCTTAAAGTATCTTATTTTTAGTTTTTTTAATAACAATTTTTCTGAATATAAAAAAGTATTTTATTGTTAGTTTTTTTTAATACAATTTTTCTGAATATGAACTTTGGTACATGCCATATTCTCATTGGGGCGCACCTATAAAAAATATTACCAATAATTTTTCAAAAAAATATAATGACCCGAATACCCCTTGAAACTTTCAGGGGTATTTTAATCGTTTTATTTTATTGAAAATATTTTTTTATATTTTTCGTTAGTGAGAGTTTAATAGAGGAATGGACGTCCAGATTTTGGTGTCAAAATAGTTATAAAAAAAAAAAAAACAAAACAATGTAGCGACGTGACATTGTGATTGGGGCAATCTTTGCCCTCCATTCAAAAATAAAAGGTTAGATAAGACAGAGGATAGAACTTTTATGTTGTAAGGGGACATAAAAAGCTTTCCTTGTCTTAAAAATAATAATATATATTGGCATTCTATTAAAAGATGTGTCAAATCTACACCTATTACAACTTTATTTCTACAAATAAAGTTGCAACCTTATACAACCTACGCTATTCTCTAATTGTATGATTTCTCTATCTAACTCTCAATGTCTAGCCATATCATTTATCTCTCTAGCTCGTTTTTCCCTCTCCCTGTATCCATTCCTTTTCTCTCTTCAATTCTTCTCTTTTATGTAACAGTTCAATGTCTCACTCTATTTCATTTATCTCCTTAGGACGTTTCTCTAAAACTGTCCTTGTTCTCCCTCTCTCTCTAGTTTATCTAAAACTGTTCATTTATTTAGTTTATCTAAAACTGTACTTGTTTTTTCTCTAGTTTATCTAAAACTAGTTCATTTTTCTAGTTTATCTAAAACTAGTTCATTTCTTTAGTTTATCTCTGTCTAGTTTATCTAAAACTGTTCATCTCTCTAGTTTATCTAAAACTAGTTCATTTCTTTAGTTTATCTCTCTCTAGTTTATCTAAAACTGTTTCATCTCTCTAGTTTATCTAAAAATGTTCTTGTTCTCTAAAACTGGTCATTTATCTCCACAGTACTTGTTCTCTAAAACTGTACTTGTTCTCCAAGGTGCCCTCTCTTTCTCTAAGGCTTTCCTGACTGTGTGAATGATTAATATCATAAAACAGTGAAAGGAAGTTCTTCAACTATACATCTTTAAATTAAAAGGTTTAGTGGAATTTTAAATAAAAGGAAGTGTGCTCCAGGCATCCAATGTCCAAACTAGTTCACTATGTAATAAAAATGAAGTCAGGCTAGGTTCAGACCGTTATGCTCAAATTGCCCATTGGATTATTTTAAAGTATAGTTTAGAGTCTTTAGACCGGTGTTTTAAAAAGCGGACAGGTGATCCGGATCGGGCACCTCAAAAACCGATTCGGATCGATGAATAGGCGATCCGAATAGAGAATCGATTGAATCGGTTGGATTATTGCTTCAAAAAAATCCGAAAAAATTATTAAAGTTTATTATAAATGTTGTTTTTTAGGAATCCAATAAGAAATGAGGGTACTACATTATTAACTTTCATTTTTTTCATCAATTTGTGAATACTGAGATACTATTTCCCTGTATAAACTTAAGTATTAAATTTGCATCACATAAAAGAAAAATCATAGAATTATCATGGATAAAATATATAACTATACATTGACAATAATAAAGAGTAGACTAAATCAATGAAAGAATAGCTATTAAAATCTCGTTTTGACTAAAAACCCTAATCCGCTACAAAAACCCAAATTATTACAGCCAAACTAACTATAATCCAAAATTATTACAACTTAACTAATTATAATATTATATACTGAAATTATAATTATTAGTTTACATTTTATAATTATTTTATTAGACAAATAAGAACAAATTAAAAATATTTTATAATATTATCTAATTTAAAATGTATTATTGACGACTGTAAGAAAAATAGTATATTACATGATTTATAATGTAAAAATTAATAAATAAAATAAAATATTTGGTTATCAATGTAAAAATTAATAAAATACGCACAAATTTTGAAAATAACACTTCAATTTTTCAAAAATTTAACTTTTTTTGTTTCTATAATAAATTTAGTGAAAGAAATTGTTAGTAGAAAGAGGGAGATTTCAAATAGAATAAACTTTTTATGTTTTATTTTTTTATGCCTTTCATATTATTTACAAAAATAATTATACCACTATATACAACAAAAATTAACTGCTATATAAAAAATTAACTTTTTTTTTTCATTTTTTTATGTGATGTCAGATCCGCCGGTTGATGATGTCATCGAGAGGTTTACTGTTTAAAACCGCCCGGTTCTCTCTAGACACTGGCGGTTCCCATTTTATGTGTGGAACCGGCTCGTTCTGTGGCGATTTCCGAGTCAAACCGAACGAGTCCGGCTACGTTTTTTTAAACTGGTTTAGACATCTAATATATGAACTCAATCCATTTTAAATTAATTTTACTAAGCAAGTTGGATAGAACACTACATTTCCAAACCAATCCCCATGGAAAAAGTGTAAAATCGCACTAGTTTGGAACATTGGTTGTTCAAATTTCAAATCACTCCTTGGAATGCCAAAAAAGTTCAAGCCAAAGTGTATTTATTGTCCTCTTTGTATAAAAAATAGAGGGTGCACTTTATATAGAGCCTAGGCTCTAAACAATCAAATTAGAACCTACCATGGTTTTAATACTGGAAATCATTGTGAAAGCCTTAAAATATATTTTCATTTTTATTTATAAAGTTTAAAGCTTCAAAAATAGTGTAGATCAACATATATATGGAAACTTGAAAATCTTGAAATCTATTTTTTTTCTCATGTCCATGCATCTTGATGTCAAGATGATCGATTTGAGGATATTTGAGTATCAAAACAACCTGTTTTAGTGAAATTTTTTAGGTAGGCTCAAATTTGATTATTTAGAGCCTCGGCTCTATATAAAATTTTCCCAAAAAAAAATACTCTCATTTGATATATATATATATATATATATATACTATTTTTTTTTTTTTGTTTTTTTTTTTTGTCATGTGTTAGATCAGAAACTTGGCTGACAAAAAAGTTGCTCTCTGTCAATGATTATAAACTCGCCTCGGCCAACGGAATCATCCATTAGTTGAAGCAAGTTTCTCGACCTAATCAGAGTCGAGTCCAAGTGGACCTCGCGAAGCCCCGTAAGGGGCAAAATCCTTAGATAAGGTGAAAAAAACAAAAAAAAAAGAAAATACAAAATGAAGCTGCCAATAGTTAAATAAATAAAAAAACAACCTTAAAAATCCAAGTCAACTTAAAAAGGCATAGAATTTTGATTTATAATTAGAGATATTTTCAAGAAATCCAAGAAAGCAAATATAAAGACATGGATTACGCCAAAAAACTCATCAATCTTTGCCAAAAATATGCCAATTATATATAAAAAATTTATAGAACAATCACATATATTTTTACAATTTGTTGAGATTTTTTGAAATTTTTTTATGTATCTCAAGTATTTGGATGGTCCTGTAACATAGTTTTCTGAAGGAAGAATATTGGCACTCTCATGAGTACTCTACATGCTATATATAAATAAATAAATAAAAGAACCTATAATCCCATAGATCACGCAAAAACATTGAGGCAACGGTCCATTTTATCAATGAGATAGAGGATGATAGAGAGGCGTGACCCCTCAAATAAGGCATGAGCGTTGCCGTCAAGTTAAAAGCACCCTTCTTTATACCCTATCTATTCGTAAATATCCCATTTCAAAAATAGAAAGTTCGAAATAATTTGACTTTTTTTTGAGATTGGGTGCAATTACTTATTCATGATTTGGCATTTCAAAAATAGAAAGTTCGAAATAATTTGAACTTTTTTAGAGATTGGGTGCAATTACTTATTCATGATTTGGCATGTACATAATGAAAACTTCATTCTCGATTCTATGAATTTTTTTTATGAAAGCCTTTCATTTCCATTTGACAACAACAAATCAACAAATTCTTGATTTCCTTAAGTTTTAACATCAAAGCACTATTTTAAAAAAAAAAAAGTTTATATAAAGTTTACGCCTTAAAATATAGAATTAAGGTACATATCTAAAGTCCTTCGAAAAAGTTGTTTTGATGTTAAAAAAATATTGAATTGATCATCTCGACATTGAGCTATATGGATATTGAGAAAACAAGAGAATTCAAATATTAAAAATAGTACATCTTGCGACACATTATCTAGAGTGTCCATTTTTAAGATTTTTATGCGCTTATGGATCTACTGAATTTGAAATATTTTTGGATTTTAAAATTTTATGCTCAGCGATAAAAATAACCATTCTAATAATTTTAGACAACAAATTACATCTTATGACAAAGTTTGGAGGTGCACGTTACTTTGATTATTTAAAGTGGCAAAATTATGCAAATCACGCCTTTTTTAAAAAAATGTCGATCCTAATCAGAATCGGGTTTGAATTTGGATTGAGTTGGACTCTTAATAGGGTTGACTCCCTTATCTGGAATTTGAATGCATAGTTCTATCTGAGAATGTAAAGATTATGTCACTGAATCGCTAATTTGGATTGGCCATTACATGTATAAAAACAAATCAGACATGTGAGAGTTTTATTTGACTTTTATCTCTTTTATTTTGGGTCAATGGATTGCTTTTAATCCAATGGTTGTGGTGATATAGGAACTTTAAAACCTTTTCAGTAATCAAGTTTGCAAAGAAGACTATCAGAAGTCCGGATGTTCTCTTTAATGATAATGTAATGTTTGCTGAAAAAAAGTGGGAAGAGCCAAAACAAGAAAGATTTGTTGTGGATATACAAGAACCAAATCTCATTGTTTCACCTCGACAAGTGCAAAAGAGTCAAGCTCAAGCTCAAGACAGTTTGGATGGAGGTGATGCTAGTTATGAGGATGACACTTAATTAATTTAAGATGAAGAATGACTACCAGATACACCTGAAACAGAATTGAGAAGATCCACACGCCCTCACAAGCCCACACAAAAGTATTCTCCTTATATTATGCTTTGTATACTGATACTGGTGAACTTAAGTCTCTTCAAGAGGCTATTTATTTCCCTAATGCTGAAAGGTAGCACAAGACAATGGAGGAGGAGATTGATGATTTGTATAAAAATAGTACGAGGGAGTTGGTGGAACTTCCACATAGGAAGAAGGCATTGAAGAATAGGTAGGTATATGCTATTAAGTAGAAGGCAGGTCAGACTTGTAGTGATGGTCATGGGCAAAAACCAGGTGTTGATTTTAATGGAATTTTTGCTCGAGTTGTTAAACATACATCTATTAAAATTGTTTTATCTTTGGTTGCTAACTTGATTTTGGAGCTAAAACAACTTGATATTAAAACTGTCTTCTTGCATGGTGATTTTGATGAAGAAATTTATATGTGTCAACCTGAAGGTTTTGATAACAAAACTAATCCTAACTTGGTTTGTAAGTTGAAAAAGGGATTGTATAGTTTAAAACAAGCATCTGGGTGAAGGTTATTCTAGATGCCACTTTGATCATTGTGTGTATTTCAAGGGTTCGGCATATGATTCTTTTACTGTTTTGTTGCTCTATATTGATGATATGCTTGTTGCTAGGAATGGTGTGAGTGAAATCAAACGTTTAAAGCTTGATATGTCCAAGCATTTTGCCACCAAGGATCTTGGACCAATTAAGAAGATTTTGGGTATGCCCATCCATAGAGACAGAAAGCAAGGTAAGCTTTGGTTAAGTCAATCTGAATATATTTATAAAATTCTTAAGTACTTCAATATGATTGACAGTAAACCCGTTTCTACACCATTAACTGCACCTTTCAAGTTGCCTAAAAAGGACTCTCCAACAAATGAGGTAAATAGAAGTAAGATGAAAAATGTTTCATATACTTTTTTAGTGGGTAATTTGATGTATGCAGTGCTCTGTATTAGACCTGACATTACCCGTGCAGTGGGAGTTGTTTCTAGATTTATGTCTAATCCAGGTTGGGAACATTGGCAAGCAGTTAAGTGGATTCTTCGATATTTGAAGGGGACATGAAATGTTTGCTTGTGTTTTAAAAATTCATCATTGGAAGTTATTGGTTATGTAGATGCAGATTATGCAAGATGCCGTGATACTAGAAGGCTACCACTGGATACGTCTTCAATGTTGGTGGTGCAGTCAGCTGGATGTCAAGGTTGTAGGATATTTTTGCTTTGTCATCAACAGAAGCTGAGTATGTGGCATTGGTTGAGGCAGCAAAGGAAATGATTTGGTTGAGAACGTTACTTGGTCAGTTTATGGTAAAACATGATAAATATGTTGTGCATTGTGATAACCGGAGTGCTATTCATCTAGCTAAGAATGCAGCTTATCACTCCAAGACAAACCATACAAAGGTTGGATATCATTTTATTCGGTTGGCCCTCGAGCGTAGAGATTTGCAAGTGGACAAGATTCACATTGAGAAGAACCTTGCTGATATGTTGACAAAGGTTGTCTCAACTGAAAAAAATACGATGTGTAGAAGACTTTCGGGGTTGGAAGAGACGTAACCTCGGGTGGATAGAGAGTGGTGCATCGGTGATTATTTCAGAAACTTTGTGATTTGTCTTCAAGTGGGAGATTATTACATGTGTGAAAACAAATCACACATGTGATAGTTGTATTTGATTTTTCTCTCTTTTATTTTGGGCCATTAGGTTGCATCTAATCCAATGGTTGTGATGTTGAAAGAACTTTTCTTTTTTAAAAAAATTAAAATTGTTTTGTTTAGAGAGAGAAAGTGTGAGAAAAAGATAAAGAGATTGGGCTGCAATTGGGTTTTCTCTTTAGGGCTTAGTATGCTATGTTTTAGAGAGAGAAAATGAGCAAAAGGCTTGAACTACATTGTAGGTTTGTTGTGTGCCCTGTTTTAGTGAGAGAAAGTGTTAAAAAGAACTCATTTTTTGGTTTTTGTGGTGCCTTATTTTTTAGCTCTGTTTAGAATGAGAAAGGGCTACTGAAAATTGATATTTTGAGCGCAATTTCACATTGTTATCTTCCTAAATCAATAAGTAAAGTCTCACACCATTCTCCAGTGGATGTAAATCACGATTTGTGACCGAACCATGTTAAATATTTGTGTTCCGTGGATTGAATGTTGCTGGATTTTTCATTCAATAATCTCGTTTTGATATTGTGTAGTTTCCATTACTTGCTTATATTGATATGAATGCACAATAGTTGTGAATGTTATTGACCCTTGTTGATTTTTCACCAATCGATCCCAAAAATCCATCCCTTTGGTTTTTTGGCTTTTTTCGAAAACTAACTCACATCGATTGGTGAAATATCAAATCTTAGAGCTTTAGATTTGTTGTAGAACTCGTAAAAAATAAAATAAAAAAAATTGAACTTTGAACTTGATCAATGACACATCTCGTACTGTGAGATTTTAAATCTATTGGCCATTGGCAATTTTGATATCCTTGTACCGAATCATAAATACACTCTCAATGGTTTATGATTAACCTTCAATACAAAAGTATGGGATTTTGATTTTTGAGATGAATTTGAAAAGTATACTCTCTAAGTTTGACCTCATGGATTCAAAGCATGGAATTTCAAAGTAGGAAAGGTCAATAGGCAATTTAGTCAATGTTATCTCTCAAGAGATGGTGTTTCTTATCATCCGAAACTTAAAAAAACTCCATCAATTTGTATTGATAAACTCTGATATTTCAATATATTTTGGATTTTGTCTCCCATTGATCAATGTAATGGAATTGCAGGCAAATAGAGGCATTGGGTTCAATTTACTTGGGCCAATTTGATTATTTATATTTTCTGGAAAAAAAAAAAAATCTTCACCTTATCGGCTTGATTGGTAATCCCAGCCTATCTGGACCAGAATTGTAACGCTGGATCGGTCCTGCCAACCATCCGACCTGGTTTTTAAACACCAAAATTAGAGCGTATTTCTATGGTCAAACTTTAAAGCATTTACACCTTTAGAATGGTGGACGTCCCATAGTGACCCAATAAGTTTAGGATCGTAGTGTACTTTGTTTTTTTTTTTTCTTTTTGGTTGGTGAGCCAATGGGAGAAAAAGGCTGCAAATTGTCAAGCGCTAACCAATTAAGCCCAAGCTCATCGTAGTGTACTTTCTAAAGCTAAAAGACATAAATTAATGGTTGATGCCCTAGCTTATATAACACACCTGAAAAGGATGGTAATATTTTCTAAAACAAAATTCCTCACCCATCTTACCTACTACGTTGAGAATATCCGATAAATATATAGGGAAAGCATTAAATATGCCACTACATATAGGGGATTTATATATGCCACCCCCCTTCGAGATTTGAATGGACAGCAAAGATGCTCCCAGTCACAATGTCAAGCCTAAATACTATTTTATTATTAATTTTTCTTTATAAATCAGATTGACACCAATTTTCAGGGTGTCCAATACTCTAGTAGACTCACACCTATAAAACATATAAAAAAATATTTTTAATAAAAAAAATGACCAAAATACCCTTAAATGCCTTAGGTGTTGTTTAGTAATGTTATTTTTAGGAATTAATTTTTGTAGTTATTTTCTTTTTTAGCTGAGGCCCATTGACATGACGACATGCACCAAATTTTGCGAATGGACGCAAAATTGTAGGAGATAAAGGTGCCCCAAACTATACAATCTAAACAACCAAAAGACAAATTTTCTCCTAACCAGCAAAATTTAAGCCTGATTGCTGAGCTTTTAGTCTAAAATGTGATGTAATCAACCATCTTTAAGGCCAGAAGACATCATGAACCCTATCCTTGCATCCTCAAGCATAGGATATCATAACAGTCTCCAGTTTTACACATTACTTGCCAAACATTAACCTCTTGATTCCTTCCTTTATTACTAGGCTGAAAAATAACCTCTCTATTTGCAAGGAGCAATCTAATTTCATCCAAATTGGATCCCTAAGACCAAGGATTCTATGAATTGCATTGCACCAGTGAACCACAATGGCCAAGTAGCCCTCAATAATCACTCTACTGTGAGAAGGAAAAAGGCACTTTGCACCCTAGTTCTGCATCATTATCCAGCATGGGTTAGGTCCAGAGAAAGGCGCCTAAGTGTTATCCCTTTCATCATGAATCAACCCCCGATTCCACATGTTTGAGATTACCTAAGGAGCTGCCATCAAAGTGTAACTCAACCCAACCTGTAGTGGTAGTTGCCAAGCTGAAGACTTCATGAAACTTACTTGAGTGAGGTCGAGCACAAGCTTCATAGTGGTTATAGTATATATCCATTAGATATTCCCTTAAATTCCTTTCTTTCTAATGCCCACTAAGCAGTGGTAGTCAAAATCTTGGATTTTATATATGCCACTAGATAATCCTTTTAAAATATCTAAAATTCTACTCTTTCCAAATATTCAAAAGCACTGCATCAATATTAATTGTCCAAATCAATATGCCAGCTTTTGGTAATGGAGAAGAGCACAATTATTGTAACAAGTGTCTCACAGACTTGGCAACAAGCAAGTTGAGATTAAAGATACCTAGAATTCAGTTCCAAAGAATGCTAGCAAAATTACAATTAATAGATAAATGATGGGCTCATAAATGATTATTCCTTTTGTTGTTGATTTTGCAAATAAAACATATATGGTCAAGTTTAAATTCATTTTCCTTTGTTGATCAATTGCTAATGTTTGATTGCTATTGCAAACTAAGTCAAAAGCATGGTTTTTATATGGGAATGGTTTGCATAAGATTGCAACCTTAAACAATCAAATTAAAGTGCACCTCCAAACTTTGTCATAAGGTGTAATTTTGGAGTTGAAAGTACTTATGATGCCCCAAGAATTTATTTTTGTCTCTAATTATAAAATTTTAAACTACAAATGTGGTTCAAATTAAGCGAATCTATAAATGCATGAAAATCTTGAAAATATACGGTCCAGTTGAATTATGTACTATTTTTTAGACTTGAAATCTTTATTTTTTCCATACCATACATCTCGACTTCAAGATGATCAATTAGATGGTCTTCCAACGTCAAAACAGCTTTTTTCAATATATTTTTGAGCTGCACCTTGATTCTACAATTTAAGGCTTCAACCCTATAAATAAGTGAAATTCATTTTGTAATAGCACTCAATACTGTAGATGGAATTTTCATTAGAACTCTAACTTTTATTTTTCTTTTTTCTTTTTTTTTTGTAATTCAGTGGAGATGACGAGCCTCTACTCGTTTTTTTAAATATTGATAGTTTTGAAAGCTTTAAGTGAAAATGGAAGTCTAGACCTTAGCTAGGGTACATGTGGTGCGACCACCACAACCCCAACCACATTTTCATTAGAACTCTATCCTTATCAACATCATTGTTGTTTTTATGTGGCCTTTAAAGGTAATTATGAGTGCTTATAAAATGAAATGATATAGTGGAACATGAACTCAGTGGGAGTGTGGTCCCTCGTGGACCATACCATGCAAACGATATTTGAAGATATCTGACTGTGTTTGACGATCTAGGCCAGTCGGTTGGGGAAAACACATGTTACCTATGCATGAAGAACAAACCGAGGACTCATGGGTTAGCTCTTGATGAGGTCGGAGAACATGCTCGGATAAGTGAGTCGAGGGACTATGTGACTCTTGTGTGTGATGGTGGCCTGCAGAGACGGGGTCAAAACTTCATTCATGAGCCATTACACGGCATGCATATCGATAAATCGTTCGAGAAAGCCAGAAATCCACATTTTAGGGTGAAACGTATGCATGTGCGAGAGATCCCTCTATGCATCATAGAGATATAGCTGCATCAGGTCATAGTGACCAGAACTCGTCTCTCGGGGAGGACCCGTAATCCACAGGCTGGGATTGCGACCCCTTGGCTCATTGGCCAGACTTTGGTGACCCACTAATGAGTCTCTGCTTGGACTATGGGTCATGAGAAACACTGGGTCGGTCTAATAGCAAGTGTGGTCCGTAGTCCACAGTTGAAGATAGTGTGCCCCATGATTGTTGATTTAATTCCTAAACCCTTTAGATCTATTTCCTATAAAATTAATTTAATTGTGTTTGTTTTATAATAATGATTATTTTAAAATCACTATTTGAATTTTTATAAACATTTGGATATTTTATTTATAATTTTTTTATTTATAAATTAACTATATTGATTTTACAATGTTTTAACTATAAATTATTTTGTTAATATTAAATGCATAAAAAAAACATGGATGCCCATTGTGCACATGGGCCCACCATATTTCTAGAAGGTGGGGCCCACATGTGCCTCCCATGGGTGCACACCCCACCTCTTACTACTTTCTATTTTATGGAATGTTTTGTTTTGTAGTCCATGTGACCTTATGTTTTGATAATTTTAAATTGTGATATGTGGTCAAATTATGGATTGAGTATGTATTGACCATATATTGACTTAATATGAAAATAGATATTGATGATATATCTTTGATAGATTTTATAGAAAATATGTGTAGAGATGTGCTATTTTATGGAATGCACAATATTTAATTAAAGTTAATTTAAGAAAAATGGTTTAGGACATGGGGATAAGGTTTCATTCACCTTTCATTAATAGCCCATCTATGGAATGGATGACTCAGATCTATCACTACACAAGTCATCATCGATCGACAGTCCATGTTCAATATCACAAGAAGAGGCAGGCTAAGGAAAACCCTAAAACACCATAATCTTGTTCAAAGCCTATAAAAAATGGTTATCTCTACCGAAAAATCTCTACACCTTATCTCTTATACCTAATTCCATATTTCTCTCTCATATCCCACTGAGAATTTCTCTCTCTCTAAAGAAAAGTTTCCCTCTCTCCTATATTGTGAAAGAACCTAAAGGTTTAGGTTATTGATTTCGTCTCTTTCCCATCTCTCAATTACAGATTTATGGCTAACAGTTTTTAGGGTTTAGCAAAAAGAGAATCCATCTCTTTCAAACTAGGTTGCTAAGTGAATTCACCTAGAATTTAGGTTGAAATTTTTTCTTTAACATCATGTGATGTTAAAACAGTCTATGTTGACAATTTTTGTTATTTTTAGGTTTGACATACGAATAATATAATTAGAAATAAATTCTGATTAGGTTGCTTAATATTTTGGTTGACTTTATAGGATTTTTTTTGTATATGCCAATGTGATCTCTCTCTCTCTCTCTCTCTCTCTCTAATGCCCAACCCTAACAATTTATGCTTCTAACTTATTCTAAAAATATATTATTTTCAGTTTTAGGTTAATTAAGTAGTAATAAATTATTTTTCAATTTTAGGTCTACTACTGTTAACTTTGATGTTTGTCTGTACATAGGCAAATCACATAATTTACATAGGCAGCTAGAGGTAAGCTTATTAGTATTTTTTTTTCAATTTCATATTTCCTTGCAATAATTTTTCCACAAAATTGTAATGAATAAAATTTTCCCCAATCATTCACATGAGTTGGAATGGTTGAAAAATGGCAAACTGATAAATTGTTGATAAAATAGAAATTCTTTATGAGCGTAGATGCATACTATAAGTATATCTCTAAACTTTATTTTCCTAAAACTATACCTCTATGTGTGTGCTAAGTATGTTGACATTTTTATTTTCCTTGATTCCCATCAAATAACAAAGGAAATAGGAGTTACAAATAATAAATTTTCAATGGCATAAGGCATCACAATTGGGCATGAGATCCAAACTTTGATTTATTTTCTTTTATAAATATATTCACTAATTTAGCATTGAAATATAATATATTAGTAAATTTATCCTTTATTTTGGTAAATTATAACATATTATTTAAAAGAATAATATTAATATGAATAAATCATCTTTTAAAGTATTTTTTAATTAATATAATGTAAATTATGATAGATTAGTAAATAGATTATTTCTTGTCAAAAAAGATTTGTTACCTAAAATAAATAATTGTTACTTATTATATAAATATCTAAAAATAATATAAGACAACATAATTCAAATTATAACATATTGTTAAATATATTATGTTTTGTAAAAAAAATATAAAATAATATAAGACAACATAATGCAAATTATAACATATTGGTAATATATTTTTTACAAAAAAATTTATTTTTAAAAAAAATGTAAGAATTTTATTTTTCATTTTTTTGTATTTTTTGCTCTTTTTTTCCTTTTTGAAACTTCTAACATCCACAACAAAATTGAAAAAAAAATTCTCTATCAGTTTTATTTATGCAATTTGAATTATTTAGTTATTTATGTTCGAATTTGTGCCAAATTGAAACGTGTTAATTAAATATTGTTAAAATAATATATCAATTATAATTATTTGATACAATATTCAATTTCAAATATTCCTCCAATTTAAATAGCATTTACAAATTTTCGGTATCCCGCAAATCTTATTTTATCACAAATAGTACAGTTGAATTATTTATTTCTTTCATGATTTTGCAAGTATATAATTATTTAATAAAAATATTCAATTGTGAAGATAAAATCAATAACCTCTAAAAACATATTTTATTGAAAATATTTTTCAATGATAATTTTGTTTAAGTAATAAATATTAAATATCACGTACAACGCATGTAATAAAGAGAAAAGGAGAAAACCGATCACCCCCACAGTAACAACAATGGCCTTGAGATTAGAAGAGAATGACCACACCACACTTCAGATAAGCTACAAAAATCTGATGTAGTTTAGTCCATTTAAGATACCCGGCCCAAAATCATGTAAGTAGGCCCAACTGGACCAAAATCATTTAAGTAGACCAGCCAGCCCAGCCCCGGCCCCGGCCTGAAAGCAATCCCGACCCAAAATATTGCATACAAGGTAATTTTAAAAGCAATCCCGACCCAAAATATTGCATACAAGGTAATTTTATATAGCAAATTTTGGCTACAATATTTGTTATGGTTGGAGATTTTGGAAATGATAAACCCTTATGATGCATTTTTTTACGATGCACTATTTAAAAACCTACAATCATTTAGATATTATGCATTTCAAGGTGGTGACCATCAATTAAAAGAAAATTTGTTTTTTTTTTATCCATAAAATTTTTTTAAAAAAATAAATTTTTTTCAGGATGAAATCAACATTCAACCCTTGAATTCTCCTATAATAAATCATTATTCCCTTTAGTTCTATAATCTGACAACGGTAACTTACATATTATCAACTTGATACATAATAATATAGTTTTCAAATTTTAAAATTTTAATAGTTTCAAAATTTTAAATCCATGAGATATTCCTTGGTAACTTGAAATTTTTTGTTTTGTGAATTAAACATCCAAATGCAACACAAGTTAATCAACTGATTAATCTACAGAAAAAAGTCCTATGGCGATTGAGACCCATGGCCAGGCCACTGTCATAGCTCTCATCCAGATTACTCCACATGCTTCCACCCAAAAATCAATTAACCTCAGCCACACATTGGCCACCACCCCAAATGAGATGATGGCAACCAATGGCCTACCTAGTCGAACCCACCATGAATCCATATGATAAATAGAAAACCAAGAAGCCCCATAAATTGAAGGAAAAGGTTTACAAAAAAAAAAAAAACCCAAACATCAAATGGGGTTTCCAACAGCCAATTCTCATTCCTTCCTCTTTTCCTTTCACATAAATTAAAAACCCAATTACATTTTGGAGATACGGAAAAAAGGAGAAACCTATCCATAAATGGATTTCCTTCACTTCCCCTTCTTTTCCTTCCAACACCTTCTTTAAAACCACACACACACATCCACTATGAAAAGCCTTAACAGGCAAATTAGTCGAAAAAAGAAAAAACAGAGGATCCCAAAAAACGAAGAAATAAAAGGCCCCACAGAAGAAAGCAAAACCAAGAACCCCAAAAACAGGAAAACCCCCAAAAAAAAAAAAAGAGATGAAGAAAACCGGTTGACAAGATGCCCGACGACTGCCTCGCTTTTAAAAAGGCACTAATCGGCGCTATGGTACACTCTGGTCGCCTTCTTCATGATATTTTTGTCCACCCTTTTCAAAATTATTGCATCGAATTCTTTATCAAGAAGCCCAAAATCCCCAAAAAAAGCCCACGAAACTCCAAGCGAGCCCTTCCTGGGTGTACAGGCGCACCCCCACCAAACAGCGAACCAGAAAATCCGTCTGCTGATTTAGAGAGAGAATGAGTTGGATGCTTGGCCTCATTCCCTTGTTTCGCCCTCCTCGGCCTCATTTTCCACCTTGTTTTCCTTAATCTCATTAACAGGAACAGGGTCCATCGACTGGGTATCAGGTTTTGGGTCGGCACCCTTCAACTGTGCTGCCCCATCATCAGGTTTCATCTGTGATTCAATAAACGATCAAAACACAGACTAACAACTTAACCAACAATGATGCTAAGAAATATGTACTAGAAAAGTCGCTCATTTGAGAACTTAAGAAATATGTATGTCGGTCTAAATTATCAGAGCTTAAAAATTCAAACAAATGCATGATACATCTCAAATATAAAATGATTCAGATGGACAGGAGTGAACTGCAAGTAATAAATCGTGGTTTCAGCCCAAATTGTTAAAGCTTTCTCACAGAAAAACAGAGCAGGACATTTAAATAAAATAAAATAAATACAAGGACCAGCTTCACATCTAAATCTTGGAAAGGGTAATGCGTATTCAAGACAAATCCATTGCGCATTTTAGACCGCTTACAGAAACCATAGGGCATATGCTCCATCCTCAATATATTTTTTTTTCATCCCACTTAAGAAGTTATTGAAGTCAACAAGAAAAGGAATGAAACAATGCAAAAACTTTAAGCTGACCTGCATTTGCTCCAATTGATGAGTAGGCAGCCGAATCTTCTGATCCTCCATCGCCTTCTGCCGGTTTTCATAGAATGCAAAGTCATCCAATATGGACGTCTTTGATGAATAATTCTTAAAAATGTTCAGCATTTCAATTCCTTGAGGAAATTTCACCTGAAAATATACAAAAGCTAAAAAGTGAGCAATACAAATATACAAAGTATAGGACATATTATCCCGCTTATATCCTGAGGATACAAAGCCATCAGTCCTATAACCGATTACACAAGAAAACTTCGAAAACACTTTTTGCATTGAGGTCTTAATGATAAAAACCGACAAGTTCAGTTCTGGGCAATTGAACTCTGAATTATGATCATGAAATCCTCCTAATAAAATACATCAGCATAAGGTCCAGTACCAAAAATACAAACATGAGAATTTATACCTCTTGTGTATCCCTACTATTGGTCACAGGCTTGTTGTCATTGTTCTCTAGTATGATATGTCGAAACTGAGGGTTTGGGACGTCTTTTATAACGTGCCATTTTACTGGGAAAAAACCATTCCATTTGTCCTGCTGCCAAAAGTCCATGTTCTGGTTGAAGTCCACCCTTCCCATCATCTCTGCTACTCCACAGAACTGACCACTGGCATTAACCTGAAAAAACATCAGAAATCATCAGATTTCCCTTTTGCAAATCAACCCTCATAAGAATAAGAACTTTTATCGCATTCACTGCCTAAACAGTCACCTTTTACCATTTTGATGGTTTGAATAAATATATACATTTTATTAACTCTCAAGGAAAAAAATAAAATAGAGTTTGTAGAGAGGGGGCCATACTCAAGTAGGAAAGAAAATAACTCAAATTGAAAGGTACTTGCTTTCAAAAGTGGCATTACTATTAAAGTATGCTGCACATATATATGCATAACCAAACTCATATTTCTTCCTATCCATGCGACAAGTATAACTCATCCATCTCTGAAGTATCAAATTGTACCGTTTAAAGTACATCGTTCACTCTAAGTTTTTTATATCATTTAAGCACTAGCCAATCCACCAAAAATTGTTTAACAAAGTCCTTTTTTCATAAATATTATAAATTGCACAATATTTTTCATCAAAAACCCACAAAAAGTTGCACACATAATCACCCATGTAGCTCGACAAACCATAACAAAGACAGATCACAGAGAAGAGAGCACACCGTACCGAAAAGAAAAGGAACACAGGGCACTTGCTGCCCTTTTCTAGGGCCTTCTGTTGTGCATCTTGGTATGCATTGTCGAGCCTCTTGTTCCCATTTGGAGTGCTCGCCCAAACATTGTATTTGATACTCTTATGAACATCATCCTCACTATAGGATTTTATCACAAAGAAGAAAGCACTATCATACTTGGTCAGGAAATCCGAGAGATTGTATTGGTCTCTTTTGACTGCACCAGTCAAGCCATCACTCTCACTCTTCTCACTGATACCCTTTGTTCGAGGGCCACGATTTTGCTCATTCAACACATCGAAGTCACTGAAACCATTGCCTTTACCCCTCGATTTAAATCTTTCTGCACTCGCCCAGTTCCGCCCATTCTGTTTAAAATTCATGGGACTGTTTGGATAGAGTACACCGCCTTTCCCATTGTTAGAATAAGCAGGAAACTTGGGTAGGGGGAAATAACCCTTTGCCAGGACAGCCGTCGCTTGAAAAGCAGAGTTTTGCTGAGCACCCTAAGAGCAAGCAATACTAATATTAATAAGCAAACAAATCATCTATCAAATTAAACCATGCATCAATTTTCATATTTTAAAGTTTCAAAGTTTACATTACACAAATTTTCAGTTGGCGTAGAAATATAACTCCCAATATCATGATTCCAAATAGATCTTCACCAAAATACTTTGCTTTAGGAAATTTCAAAATGTGGAGAAGGTAAAAGAGCCAAAAGATCATTACTTCATATCAAATCTGACTCAAACTTTAAAAATGAGAAAAGCAGAAGTTCTCCACAATGCAAGGCAGAAATTTCCACAACATGGTCAGATTAATTGTCAATTTTACACAATTTCTTACCAAACTCAAAAAAGTAAGAGAAAGAATATATAAATTCCAGTACTTATGCCCATACGGGCATTAACCCAAAGGCCACGGCGAAGCCGAGCCACTGATCCACCAAAAAAATTAATCCATGTGAAAGAATAGCGTTTGATTATTTAGTGTAACCAAGACTAAAGCTCACCTGCCCAATTAAGTACCAAATCGATTGAGAGAGAAAAAACACATTTGGAGATTCTAAAGCTAGCTACCTTATTCCCATGTTTAAGAGACTGGGTAACAATATTTCCTTGGCCTGATTGCGCATCAATTGCAGCTGTTACGCCTTTCTCCAATGGTGTACCCAACTTTGCAGGTTGGTTGGATTTTGACTGAGGAGCCACAGGTGGGTTTGGATTGGCAGAGAAATTGGTCTTGGGACTCGGGGCTGTTGGACCTCCACTAAAGCCAGTTGGGGTCACCCCATCGCCAAATAAAGGGGGGGAATCCCATGGATACACTGGTAAAACTTCCGATCCATACGGAAGAGGCGGTGGGAAATATCCTGGAGAACTGAGGGGTTGAGGACACATAGAACCTGCATAAAACAGCTGTTGACCCAAAGGCTGCCCATCAATGCCTATCACAGCTCCAGGCATGTATGGACCATATGGATTGTACCCAGGTTGATTAAAGCCATACCCTGGCATGTAGTACATGAGTGATCCATTGTCAGCTTGAATTCCCTGAAAATGAAAATGAACATTTATGCGGAGTAAACAAAAAGATCCAGTAGAATAAATTATGAATCATCATCATCCGAGCCTTATCTCAACTATATAATGAATTATAAATAATGAGCTCTAGAACAAGAATAAGAAAAGAATTTTATCACCAAAAAAAAAAATGAGAATAAGGAAAGCAAGCATCAAAATCATAGGCACTGCTATTTATGATAAGAATCAAAAGGAGCAGTATTAAAACACCCAATACCAATGAAACTCAAAACCTCGTGTGGCTTTCCATGAGGATGAGAATTGAGAACGTTCAATACAACTAATACAATCCTACAAAACCAGAATTTTCCCAATCTTACAAAACCAGAATTTCAAGTAGGTCAGGCGTGAATCATAAGGGGTAACGAACATCCCAATACTGTAAAAGAATCGTCAAACTTACTGGGTATTGGAGCTCCAGCCCTTCACCCCCAAGGTAGTAGCCCTGATCATCCCATTCGCCAAAAGAACCATCATAACCTGATATATAGTCCCAGAAGTCAACAAACCATGGCATTTGATTGGATATATTCACATAATTACAAGGAAAATTCAAGCTTTCATTATTAAACACCTGGATAGTAGTAGCCATAATAGTTGTTCATTGGGTAGTATGAACCCTGCTCTGCAGCTAATGAATCCTGGTCAATGTCACTACCTTTCATGCTACTAGTGGCATCGCCTGATGAAGATATACAAGATGTTGCATCGGATGGGCTCCCATCCTTTGCAGAAGTCTGGCATACACATAGCACAACAATGGAAATACTAGCAGAATTTAGCTATCTCTCTCTCTCTCTCTCTAATAAAAGAAAGAGAAGAAAAATTATCAAAGAAACACACATTGCAGATCAGGACAATGACCATAAAAAGAATGCAATTCAACAACAAAAAATAAGAAAGAGTACTAAAAGATCAGATGATAAACTACGCACCGCATTGGCATCGGCATGATTAGGGGTATCCACTTTCAACTTCTGGATCATTACGTCCAAAGCTAAGAACAATGGGTTAAGTTCACACACCAAGCCCAAAAGGACAAATTACACTACATGAATAGACAGAAATGAAAATGAATAAAATAATAAAAATTCTAAATCAACAAGAAAGAAAGAGCTCTTCAGCTACCAGTAGAAATAGAGAAAAAAAAAAGAACAAAAGTAAATGACAGGCCCTTCTGTGG
This sequence comes from Amborella trichopoda, assembly GCF_000471905.2. The sequence continues at coordinate 3,545,794 of NW_006500356.1, read as the reverse complement.
GCTCAATTTTCATTATAATAAAGGGAACACTTCAATGCAATCTTAAATCCATTTATAAAGTCTCTCCCTACATCTCCTAAAAAGAAAGCTAATCAAACAAAACAGAACTCCGGCTAAAAGAAACAGAACTGCTACCATCATGATTAAAAAATAAACAAATCAAGATGAAAAAAATAAAATAAATTTGCACCGGTTACACACGTGAAAAACTAAAATAAAATAAAAAACCAAAATTTTGAAAACGCTAAAAAATGAATCGTAGTGTAAATATAAAATTAAACAATGAGAGCACTTCAGTGCTTTAGGGCAAATAAGAATACCAACTACAAACAGATCAGAGATTCAAATCATCCATTTCTCAATTCATTGAAACAAATCGTAACCTGGGTTGGTTCCAAAAAGCAAAAAAAAAAAACTACAATAAGCTACACTATATATGCCAATGAAAAATGCAAAATAAATTTATCCAAATCAACAATCAGATCCATTTACCAAAAACAATTTCACACATGGATCCAGCGTATTACTCAAATAAATAAATAAGAGAAAAATCATTACTAAGTCAAGGAACAAATCAAAACAATAAATTGCCAAACATGACAAAGAAAAAGTTCAATATTAACTAGGAAAAGCGAGTAGCCCATTTTCTTCTTAAACAAGCAAACAGTTGGAGGGGAGCAAGACCAAATCTATCATTTATCCATGTCTATTAAGTTAAAACTCCAAAATTGGTGCCAATTCTATAAATACTAAAGCATGATCTAAACAAGGAAAGAATAATTAGAAGTACATAAATAGCTAGAACGGAAAATCATACAAGCAAACAATAAAAAATTCAGTAGAAATACACCAAAAAAAAAAACCAATTTCAAATACTTAACCAAACCCAAGCGTAAGAAAGGATACGTTTCTCTGGTTTTACTTCAGTCGCCATTAAATCACACCAAAAATCTCCAAAGAAAAACCCTCGCTTGTCCTTCTCCAGCTCCACTAAAATAATGGCTGTTTCATACACAACCAAAAATAGTTTAGGAAAAACCGACTCCATTTAATCAACAGAAAAGAGCCTTTAAAAAAAAAACCGCTTAAAAGGATCTGTTCATACCAGACAATCAAAATTCTCTTCCCTCGAAACCTCTTTGGATACCAGGCCCTTAATCCACCTCAAAAAATCCGCCTTCGAAAACCTTGATTGCCAGGAAAACCACCAATTAAGGTGAAAGCGATTTTAAAGATTAAAAACCTCCAAAAAGAATTGATCACAAGAGGAACCAGAGAGACAACGAACAGAGCCGCTTTGGATCACAGGTTAACTCTCAAGAACCACTATATACAAAACAACTTTCATGAGCCAAAATCACTTTCCCATATGCAAAACCGCTTCAAACTCACGGCCAAATCAATTGTATGACCACAAGCTAACACTGCAATAACACGGCGAACCCCTCAAAACCAGTTCAGATCCGGCATAAAACCGTATAAGGCCACACTAAACCCAGCCGCTATCAGAACCAAAACCCTCTTTCCCCTCCGAAAACCGCTGTACCAAATATCTATAAAGCAGTATCTAAATCAGCGCAAAAGGGCAAGCTGCTATTTCAGCCGAAGCCGCCTTACTCTTGCAAAAAAACCGCCAATACACAACACACAAAACACTCTCGGAGAAGGGATCAGGCGAAAACCGCTGAAAATCACACTCAAAACCACTCTTGCAGCGAGAATGCAAAACTTCTCAAACGAAGCAGAGAAAACCGCTTTTGGAGAAGAATCAGTTCAAAGCCACACAAGAATGAGACCCTAAAAACCGCTTTTACAGCGAAAAACCGCTTTTGAATCAAACGCCCAACTACTTTTAGGGTTCAGACGAGGGAAAAAATATAAATGATAACCGGAAGAGCAAGAGCAAAGAGGAGGAAGAGGAGCAAAAGCTAAAAGGTCAAGCCAAAAGAGACGGTGCTCGTGCGGCCACGTCAACTTAAAGGTCTTGTAGTGACGGCTTTGATTGCTACCCGATATCAACAAGCCATTGTAGACCGTTCGATTGGACCGTGTGAACGCCGCGGAAGATACAGACAAATACCCAAAATACCCTTACTAGCTAAAATTATACATGCAATGCATATCATGTGGACATACTGTTACATACGGTGTACAATTATTAATGCGCTCTATTTCCAAATGACCTAAAGACCTATAATCACCATCGAATATATCGAAAAAAACATTTTCTATTAGCCAGAGTCACTGAATCATTATCCGATGAAGGGTATTTTTGTAATTTATGCACAAAATAACAATTGCCACGTCATATTACCATCTCACGCCAGACATACATAGAAAATTCTCTTGTTTTTATTTGGTTGTTATCTCAATTAAGATAACGGTGTTTTTATTTGGTTGTTATCTCAATTAAGATAACGGTGTTTTTATTTGGTTGTTATCTCAATTAAGATAACGGTATTTTTATTTGGTTGCTATCTCAATTAAGAAAACTGCGAAATTATTATTAAATAGCTGATAACTAAGACCGTCTGTAATTATAAAAAAAAAAAACTGTAATGTAAAATTAACGGATGTTGTATCATGAAATATCAAACTTTGTAAAGATAAACGAGTATCATGGTAAACTTTGAAAACGATAAAAAAAAAAAAAAACGCCAATGTTTCCAAAATATATTGAAAATAACCACGATTACATTTTTGGGACACTCAATTTCACTTCTGATGTTAAGATTAATTGCGACCATTTTGTACCAAAGATAAGTAATCTTATTGTATATTTTTTTATTTTTTTAAAATAAAATTAACAGTTATTAATTTGAAACTCGTCTTCCATGCAAAATAATTATACTGTTTTTTCAAAAATTATGTTGTTTTGTATTATGTTTTTTATGAAAAAGTATATAAAGAGACCATTTGCTTGTATAAAGACGTATTATTACTCTTGTCCATTGAATTTCAAATCAGGTGGTTGTGAGTGTGTCCTTAACTAAGTTCAAAGATCACAAAAGAATTTCTTAAACTCTACGACACGTCCCAAGCTATCTAATTTGAAATCGGATGCTAGGGTTATTTGTGACTTTCTTGTAACAAGGATAAACAGTCTCAAAATATACATTGTCATTTTTTATAGTTTTCCCTTTATTTATTTTCTTTTTGGTTTCAGCATCCATCTAATTATAACTAGATGATTCTCTTTTTAAAAATAGATTTTGAGTCCATAAATATCATCATTCCCTCCAAAAATTGGTCAAATCTTGGGATGATATATACTTATTTTTTTTAGGCACGTAAGGAGTGAGAGTTAAATTTTTATTTATTTAAGATCGTTTATTGGAATCTAGAGAACATATTCCAAAAATTTGAGATCAAAAAGATATCCATAGGTAAGTTTTGCTCGAGGGAATAAATACATAGTAGACTTCCGCTGGAGTAGGAAATCTTCTAGCATGCCCGTTTTCCCTGGTTTAGCCTGATTTATTCCCCTTTTCTAGTTACACCCCGTCATCACAATATAACGGCCGTTACCGATCCACCTAATCTACTTAATGACTCACCCAAACTACCCCGTTGTTTAATAGGCCCTCTCACTTGGTGGAAAATATTGTCCGTGTCGTTTTGCTTAAGAATACCAATGCAACTTTTCTCCTTCTTTCCTTTTCTGTTTACGCCAACTTTGTTTGACGTTATAACGGTTAGCAGCGAATTTCAGTTCAGCAGTTTACTTAGCCGCGAAAATCGTAGCGAGTCAAACTGGACACAGGCATGGAACTTCAGCTTAGCGGTTTACTTAGCGGCGAAGATTCTTACAAGTCAAAACAAAGGACACTTGGCTCACTTATATTTTGCCACGTGTAAATTTGACAGTATATTCTATTTACACGTGGACGGCACGAAGAGCACATGAAAGTATTTGACAAAGATGTAGGGCACTGCCCTGAATCATACAAAGTTACCAACTACCTCCCTCTGCTCATTGCCGCGGGCTTTTTGAATTTCAATGGATAGGAAATTAATTAATTGGTACCGCTCCTTATATTAGGTTTTTTTTTTTTTCTTCAAGGATTCAAAGATTTTATTACTCAAGGGATTACTTGTCCCTTATTACACCATTTAACAACATTTTTAAGGAATTCACTTCACAAATACAAGATCTACCTCGAAGTTTATTAGCCATAATTTTAACCCCACACAACAAAGTACTTAGCTCTGCATAATGGGTTGTTTAACTCCAATCGGGTCAGTAAAAGAAAACATAATGTTGGCTAAAGAATCACGCAACACCCCACCAATTCCTGTAACACCTGGATTCCTCAAAGAATTGCCGTCAAAGTTTAACTTAAAGCACTTACCAATAGACGGCATCTAAAAACTTCTCGATCTTGTATTAGGCCTCCCAAGCAAAAAAAAACTTCTAAGATTAACCATTATATCTACTTTGCCAATATTCCTTCCCTCCTTATTAGCAGAAATCGAAGCATAAATAGAGAGTTTTATATTGTTAAATAAAACTCAAAGAGGCAATAATTTCCCCTCAAAGTTCCGTTTATTTCTATCTTTCTACATGTCCCAAATAATAACACCCTTTGCTATCTGCCAATTAATTTTCCCCATCTTAAGTAAATGAGGAATGGATAATTGAAAAACTAAGCCCATCACAAAAGAAGGAAGTACCAAATAAATCTCAACCAAATCAAAAAGCCAAAACCAAATTCACACCGTAAAGGAATTGTGAATAACAGATGAGTACTTGTTTCCTCATCCGCTTTACAAATGAGGCATACTTTGGGTAAATTTTTTCCCCTTTTTTTTTTTGGTAGCCAGGCGTTACGAAGAAGAAAAAACAAACGAAGTAAAGTTGCACCTCGAATCTCATAAAATTTTATAGTTTTGGAGTAAAAAAATCTTCAACTTGATCATCTCGATCTTGACTATTATGAATAAGAAAAAAAATATTTGAAGCCCTAAAAAAAAAGTGTACAGGCTAATACATTATTTTGACCATCCATTTTTAAATATTCATAGATCCATTATTTTTTGAACCATAAATTTCTTAATCAGAAGTAAAAATAGATTTTAGATCCATCATTGGGATTTCTCATGCCCAAAGTTGTTTCGAATGAAGTTTTGAAATGAGGCTTTACTTTTTCTCATAAACCTAGTCCTTGTAGAAATCATTTAGTCCTTGTAGAAATCATACATTTTTTTTTTCAATTTCAATAGTAAAACAAATAAACAAATAAAAGTTAAAAGGAATATAAGGTTTTGCTTTCCCAATTAATCATACTCTCTTGCTAATGACTTTCTCAAAGGTACACAAGAGAGAGAAAAGCGACCCTAACATGAGCATCAAAGCTATCTCAATCGTTCATGCTATGCGACTATTGAAAACTCGCTCGTTCTCATCTTCTTCTAATTTAGGAACCATTCCACCGTATTAGCCTTAAGTGGTTAGGGTTTCTTATTTTTTGTTTCTTATGTTTCTGAATATTTTAAATGAAGATAGGGGCTATTGTTTTTTTCTTGTTTTTTCTTTTATTTTCATTTTCAGGTAATTCAATGGGGATTTGTTGGGTTATGGGGTACGAAGTGGAACTTGGAACCTTATCGTTTGGATGGTTATTGAGCCTCTTTGAGTATATAAGAGGTTTTCAAATATATGTTTTGGTTGTATTTTGAATTGGGAATATATATTATAAAACTATTTATTTTTTGTATATCGATGTCATAATCATTTTTAACCATTAAATGTGAAATCAAATCAATGAAAATATATCACAACATTCGATAAATTTTATTTAAATATTTATATCTAAATAATAACATATTTTCAACCACCTAATTTTAAATCTAACAATCAATGATGATTGTGACTTTCTTGCATTAAAAAATGTAAGTGAATTGATTGTATGCAATTTTTTTCTCATTTTCCAAACTAGGTCCAAGGTTTAAATTTTTGCACAATCCTGCCCATACAGAAGGCTCTTGCCATGAAAATCTCTTTTAAAATCACCTTTTCCCCCAAATCTTTTACGCCTTTTTGCAGGTCGCATTCATTGTTCCCCAGGATAACATCTACCACCGTTACATAAAGGGATATTCACCTCCATATGAGAAACTTGATATCCCATGGTGTGGAGATGAGGTCTTATTCAAATGCACAACCCTTTTAAAAAATCCATGCCGAGATTGATTCAAGCTTTGTGTTTACACGTGTTAGTCCCTCCAGATTAGTGTTATTGGGATTGGCCGACCGAGGGGTTTGATCTAGTTAGACCCAGTCCAAGCACCGATTCAAACTAGTTGGATTAATATAAAGAAAAATATGAATAATATCTTAAAATATATTGGGAAAAAGCGGCTGTCCAACTTTATTTTGTCATTATATTTAGTTAAACGAGATAATCAAACCGGCCATAACTAATCAATTATTGGTTTTGCTCAATTCTCAACCAAACCCGATTTTTAATTTGGACTAAATAAACCAACAACAAGGTTGGCAATTTGACTAGGGCGTGTTGGTCTGGTCCGGTCCAAACTTTATAGCTATGATTTGGAGACATTTATGCTTTAAATATATGATTTTGTAACTTAAAAAACATTGCTTTGGATATATGATTTTGCAACTTAAAAAATAGTTCACATCTTGTATAGGAAAAATTAAGATGAATAATGATGGATGGCCGAAAATACTCTAAGCTAAAAAAATTAGAGAGAATAGTGAATAGTGGTTATAAAATAAAGTTTGGAGTTATCAAGATCAAACCAGGAACCAAACTGGTGAAGGTTTTGATCCAATAAAAAACGGTCCAACCAATCAAATCGATTAAATTGCGTGTTTGAAAAAGAAAAAAATAGATATAATAGTTTCAAATACAAAATAAATCATTAAAATCTACCCAAGTTCATTTAGCTAGACAAATCGATCAGAACTGGCTATACTCATTGGGTAAAATTGGTTAAATATTGATTTTCGCTTTTTTTTTTTTTAGCCAAACTTGATTTTAATCTTGGACTAAACCTGCCAAGGCCCCGATCAGACCAATTTAGTCCAATCATGGTAGTTGTGGTTTAAACTAGGTTGAGAATGGGCTTTGACTAGACAAGGTGGTTGATGCCACAATGTGTCATCCAATGATCCACAGTCACTAGGTTCCCAATTGAACATTAAAAAAAAAAACAAAAATTAAAATAGTTGATTCTTAAGGTTCAAATTTTGAGATAAAAAAAGTTTATATAAGGTTGTAACTTTATATTTTTGAAGTAAGTTACACCACAAAAATCCTCTAGAAAAGAGAGTTCTAACATTGGAGAACCCTCTAATTAATCATCTTGACCTCAAGATATGTGGATACGAAGAAAAAAAAATTTCAAATTATAAAATTAATATATCTCATGACAAGTTATCTATATAACAGTTATGCTCGATCTGTAACATTTCTTAAATTTTAATTTCGTAATTAAGGATAAAAATAGATTTTCAAACTACAGTAAGGTTTCTAATACCAAAAATACTTTTTCGAATAAATTTTAAAAGTGCACCTTATTTCTATAATATAAAGGGTGCAACATAAAAACCTTACCCTTTTGAGATTCATGATCATAGTGGTAATTATTATCAACCTACAAAGTCTTAGGTCCAATATCAATCTCTAATAATTTCTGTTGAGGCCGCATAAGAAATAAATGTATCCGCCAACGCACAAAACAGATTCCTGTTTCGTAGACTTTGTTTGGCACCGGAAAGTTCTCGAGAATTTAATAGAAATTTCCACAGGCTCGATTCATATAATCCAAAGAAAGGGCTTTTCTAGAAAAGAGCTGAGGTTAGTTCCGTTAATTCCAAAATTCTCAAGGCTCCTATGGTCATTTGGACCAAACACGGAAAGGGAGCGCGGAAGTATCTAGGGCTGACGTGTACTGCGGTCCAGGATTCACGAATTAATTCAAAAAAATCAAAGGCGTTGGAGAATCGAATATGATAAAGATAAAAGGCGTTTTAATGGTGTGCACTATGCTCTCAAACACTATTTAAACATAAACAAACAAGCTCCAAGAATCTCTTGGGATAGTCAAGTGCAAATATATATATTCATTGTTTCTTTGGTTTATATGATAAGTGTGTGCCCTAGTTATTATAAACCATTATTCATTTTCTCTTATATTAGTGGTGCCCATGCCTTTGCTTGTGTCGAAAGGTAAAGCATTGTTTTCATGTTAAAAAAAGAAAAAAGAAAAAGATATTTTTATTAACTGTTGTTCTATGGGGAGAAAAGTGGGGATGGCAATGGACCTGGACCCTACCTGGGTTAGGGTCCAGAACTTGGACCTAAGCAGCATTCGGGTTTAGGTCCATGCAGACCTGAACTTTAATATTTACATAATATTTAATACATAATAATTTAGTAATATTTAAATAAATATAATTATATTTTTAATAATAATATTCAAATAATCTATGTATATGTTTAATATAATATTTAAATATACTTACATTTATATATTTTTTATTTTTGGGTTGGGTCAGGTCCGGTCTTGGTCCAGGTCCAAGTCCAATCAGGTCCGGGTTTGGGTCCGATAACTTCGGGTACGGTCAAGTTCGGGTCCGGGTTCGGATCTGGCTGGATCCGGACCCAACTTAACCCAGCCCATTGCCACCCCTACATAAAATATACAAAGATATATGACCTCACTGATATGGCTCTTGATGAAACATAATAATGGATCTCAATTCATGTAAATAGTAAACTGAAATGGCTCTTGATAAAACACAATAATGGATCGCAATTCATATAGATAGTTACAAAAAAGCTCTCACGATGATGAAGTGTTGTTTTCTACGGAGCAATTGAGTTTGGAGGCACAATAATTGTGGTTTAGAGTTTTCATGCATGAAGGGCAAGATTTCTTGGAGCGGTGGAATGGAACAATAACCTAGAGTGGAGAAAAAATATGTAATTGTATCAATTAATCAATAAATAAATATGATATTGGTTTTGCTTTAAAAAATATCATACAAGAAAAAGGCTCCAAGAAAATGGAGCAACAAATTGAATGCAAAAATGTGATTGATTTGAAATTTTGGATTCAAAATCAGTTGGTCTATATTTGAAAGGAGAGGTCACCTACTTATATTAACTTTCAAAGAAAATAACAATAAGCAACAAACTAATAAACGTCTATTAATACTTTGTATCTCAACAAGCCATGGCTTATTACACAAAAATAATAAAGAAAAATAAACCTAAAGGTCATTTCCTACTTTAGGACGGGTTTTGGGTGGAGGTGTTTACTTCATGGTTGGCAATGGGCCACCCGACCCAAAACAACCTAGGTCCAATCCACTAAAGTTGGCCCAAGGACCAAGCTCTAGGTTGAAATCTATGCCTAGTGTTGAGGCTGTATACCCCCGCCTGGGTGCAGTTTGTATAAGGCCAAATAGTATCAAAAAATGTGTTTTCAATACTGAAAATCATTGTGATAGTTTTAAAATATATTTTTATCTATAATTATAAATTTAAAGCTTAAAAAATAGTGTTGATCAAGCAGATTTATGAAAACTTGAAAATCTTGAAAATTGACGGTAAAAAAATGCATTAAAAGATTGTTGCATTAGGGGATATTAGACCAATTAGCTTTCTTACGAGTCTATACAAAATTGTAGCTAAGGTCTTGGTTGAGCGACTAAAGGAGGTTTTACCTGTTATAATTTCTAGCCCGCAATCGGCTTTTATTAATGACAAAATGATCTCTGATAGTGTTATGATTGCACATGAATGCATACACTCTCAGATCCTTGATGGGAGTCCGGGGGTAGTTATTAAATTGGATATGGAGAAGGCTTATGATAGGGTGGAATGACATGTTTTATTAGAAATTATGAAAAATATGGGTTTCAGTAAAAAATGGTGGCAATAGATTTTGAGTTGTTTGTCTTCAGCTCATTTTTCAATTCTTTATAAAGGGAGCTCGATGGGATTTTTTAATGCTACCCGGGGACTACGTCAAGGGGATCATCTCTCCCATTTTTGTTTTACTATATATGCGGAATGCTTCAGTTTGATACTTACCAATGTAATGCGGAATGATCACTTTGCAGGCTTTCAAATACCCAATGGGGGACCGTATGTTTCATACTTGCAATATGCTAATGATACCCTTCTTTTTTGTGAAGCACAGTAGTCGCAGGTTGTAAATATTGCTATTTTTTTGAAGTGTCGTAAAGTTGCATTGGGTTTAAAGGTTAATTTTGAGAAAACATGTATGGTGGGCGTAAATTGCCCTGATGCGGAGGTTTTCTCTTTTACACAGGAGTTTGGTTGTAAGATTGAATTTTTCCCTATTACCTACTTGGGTAGGCCAATTTCATATGGTCGTCTCCCTATTGCAGTTTGGGATAAAATTTTGTAGCGTATCCAAGTTAAGCTAGATTTGTGAAAATTTAAGTATTTATATTTTGGGGGGAGGATTACGCTCATTAAGACATGTCTGTCAAACTTGCCTATTTATCAGATGTCTATTATACAAATAACTGCTTCGATAGCAAAGAAAATAGAGACTGTGATAAGGAACTTTATGTGGGGGTCCTCTATGGAGAAGAAGAAGTTTCATTTCCTTCACTGGGATAGAGTGTGTACGCCTAAAAAAAAAAGAAGGCTTGGAATTAGGAAAATCAAACTAGGTAATCAAGCTCTGCTCTGTAAATGGTGGTGGCGATGTGTTACTCTTAAAGACCACCTTTGATACGAAGTGATTGCTTCAAAGTATGGAACGAATATGTTTGGTATGTAGGTGAGGAATAGAAATGGAGTAAGGGGCATGTCAGTCAGCTGGAGGGCTATCCATTCGTGTAAAAACTTTATACATCGTGATATTCGGTGGTGTGTAGGTAATGGCCGCAATATCTCCTTTTGGCATCATAAATGATTGGGGAACTGCCCATTGAAATTAAGTTTTCCTTTGAAGGATATCAAACTTATTTGTTCGTAGGCGTAGCAATGTTGAGTAGAATATTACTTTGCCTTATAATAGGGTTTTTGATTTGGTTTTCTCTCAGTTTGCTAATCTTCATAGATTATTGAAGGATGTTTATATCCCGTATAATGCTTCTGATGAGGTAGTTTCAGAGATTGATAAAAATGAGATTTATTCAGTTAAATCTATGTATCATTTACTCTACCATGATAGGGTGCGATGGTCTATGCCTGAAATAACTATCTTATGGAAATGACCCCTACCTCTCAAAGTGCAAGGTTTTCTTTGGTTGGCGGTTCAAAACAGAGTTCTCACAGTTGATAATTTGATTAAGAGAGGGAAAATTTTACTTAATATATGTCTCATGTGCAAACAAGAGATGGAGAGACTGGTGATTATCTCTTTCTCCATTGTCTGTTTGCCAGTCGCATTTGGAGGTGGTCTTTTGACAAGCTTGGGGCTGCATTGGTAATGCCACCGTCAGTGATTGGGGTTCTTTATAATCTTTCAGTTACTTTACCAAGGACTGGGAGTGTTGTATGACAAATCTCTAGAGGTGTCATTCTGTGGGAGATTTGGAGAGAGAGGAATAGAAGAATGTTTGAAGGTATCTCTTTGCTGGTTGGAATTTGGAGAAAATTTTGCATTCCATCTGGTTGTACCTCTTTGTTACGAGTTGTGGACATAATATTTCTAAGTGGATGTAAGGAGTAATCTAATTAACCTTTTTCATCTGGGTTTCCCAAAGTGTAGGCCCAAAGGCAGATGAATGATTCCACCTTTGGGGGTTTATAAGCTCAACTTTGATGACAGCTTATTGGATAACCCGGGTCTTGCTGGTTTTGGAAGGGTTCTTCCGGATTGGATGGGTAATATGATCTTCTCCAATGCAGGGCCACTTGAGGTGTGGACTGCGAATTATGTAGAGATCTTTGCCCTTCTTTTTGGCCTTCGTTCCATTGTGGAGAGAAATTTAGGGATTTCTTACATTATTGAAGGGGATTCTCTCTATGTTGTGAAATGGTGTAATGGAGATTAAAAGCTTCATTGGGAGTTGAAATCTTTGTTGTTTCAGATTTTGGATCTTGCCTTTTCCTTTTCTGTCTCTTTTGTTCATGTGTATAGAGAGGCTAATGTGCTAGCTGATTCCTTGGCTAAAGGAGGTTCTACCCTCTCTGAAGCCGTTATTTTGGATTCTATAATCTCGTTCTAGATTAATAATATCTTGGAGCTTTTTCTCAAAAAAAAAGAAGAAATGCATTACAAGATGCACTATTTCAAAAACTTGAAATCCATTTTTTTCATGGCCATGCATTTTTTTTGAAATGTATCTATTTCATTGTTGCTAAACTACTAACCAAAAAGAGAACATTGAAAGCAATAAATATTTTCTCTCACTAAAAGGGGAAACTCCCAAAAATCTCTGCAATAACTACTTCTCTACAACCTCACTCTACAAGAGACACTAACAAGATATTTCCTATAAGGTGATCCAGATAGGGCACACATATTCTTATCTCTCTCACTCCTTACAAATAAGGCTAGAAATTCCATACCAAATAGGACTAAAAGACTTCTCATAGATGTCACTTTTATCTCAGACTTAAGATAAACAAACCAAGAGTCTCAATTTAGTTGGATTTTTTTATATTCCAATATTAACCTTATTTATGGTAGGATTTTATAGGATGGTGATTTTACCTATCACCTTCTTTAACACAACATTACTTCATATTGATATAAATCAATGTATGTAAGGTTTATACAGGCCAATTTCTCATTAGGATACCTATAAACAGAGTGTCAAGATCTTATCTTGCCTATTCAATGCACTTGAATAACAAGATCGTGATGCACCAGAGTTGTTTGTTTTAAAGAGAGAGAGAATAAGAGAGAAAATGGTGTAAGAATGCATATCAAAAGAGAAAAATCAAACTCCTACTTATAATATTGGTTGGTGACTGTTACCTAACAGTCATTAACCATTATTTTTTTTTACCAATAATATCTAATTTTATTGATAATCAGATACACAAAAGACATTACATCGTTCAAAACAAGAATCAAAGGCAGAGACGCCCCACCCTTAGCAAGAGAATCAGCGAAGTCATTTGCCTCCCTATACACATGAGAAAGGAAACTGTCATGGATTCCACCATGTCTAGGATCTGATGCCTAACCGATTTGAGCTCCCATGACACATTTTGCTCTCCTTTGCACTACCTAATGACGTTCAACGAATCCCCCTCTATCAGACAACCGTTACCCAATAGTTTGCTAATAAAAATCTTCAACCCATGGAACAATGCCATCAGTTTGATATGGTTAGCAGTAGCTTCACCTATAAAACTTGTATATGTAAAAATGATATCTCCATTCTCATCTCTAACAACCCCTCCAATACCAGCCACACGAAGATTCTCAAGGAGCTGCCATCAAAGTCAATTTTGAGACCGCCCGGTGGTGGAGTCCATATGCTTCTACGCAAGCTCTTAACGACGCCCACATTGAACTAATTTTGGAGATTTAACATAATATCCACCTTCAAAATGCCCCATCCTTCCTTTGAAATTGACGATCAACACCACAAAGAAGGTTTAATCTTCTCAAGGACTCTATCCAAGAGTCATTAACCATTACAACCGAGCAGCCAACATTCACTACACCCAACAATCATGAACCACCTTAAACCCACGCAACCACTGTTGTATCTAATGCCTAAAAATAATAGCCACGCCACCGTATCATTCATGTGTGTGTCAAACAAGTCGTGAGTGGCGACTTCGAGTTGCGGCGTCGCCATAAGAGATCTGGCATACAACAAATAGCATTCGGAGTTGAGTAATTCTAACTAAGATATCAGTACGGATGAAATGATGCCTCAAGCGCCTTTCCATATATATGGGTATACTCATGTCACACTCTTCCCGTGTTTCACATCATTGCCATGCTCTCCCCTTGGTTCCATAAACACAAATAAAGAGAGGTCGCTGTAAAATGGGAAAAGTTTATATAGAGCCGAGGCTCTAAACAATCAAATAAAAGCCTACCTCAAAAAGTTTATCAAAAAAAATTGTTTTGATGCCCAAATATCCTCAAATTGATCATCTTGACATCAAGATGCATGGACATGAGAAAAAAATAGATTTCAAGTTATGGAAATGGTGTATTTTGTAATGTATTTTTGGATCGTCAATTTTCAAGATTTTCAAATTTTCATAGATCTTTTGATCTTCACTAATTTTGAAGCTTTAAACTTTACAATAAGTATGAAATTATATTTTAAGCTTATCACAAAGATTTTCAATATTGAAACCACATTTCTCAACATTATTTGAAGGTAGGCTCTAATTTGATTGCTTAGAGCCTAGGCTCCATACAAACTACACCCCTATAAAAATATATAACTTTAGGGTCATCTTGTTTACATACAAGCTACAAGCTCTATCTCAAGATAATATTTGTCCCTTTATTGATCAAAAATCAGTGTATAGAAGTTTTGAATAAGCAAACTTATCTTCGGGATACCAAAAAAAAAGAAAATTAATATTTAATCTCACATGTCCTATGCACTAGAACAATGAGATTTCCGTGTTCATAGTTGCAAACTTAAACAATCAAATTACGGAACACCTTCAAATTTTATCATAAATGTAATTTTAGTGTCGAAAAAATATTATGCTGGCGCGAGAATCTATTTTCGTGTTTGATTATAAAAGTTTAAACTCCAATATGGCCCAAATCAAGTAGATCTATAAACATATGACAATCCTGAAAATAGACAGTCCAGATAATGTGTTGTCTGATAGACTATTTTGGGACTCAAAATATATTTTTCTTTTCATATGCATGCAACATAAATCTCAATGTCAAGAAGATCAATTAAAAGATTTTTCAATATCAATACAACCATTTATAACTGATTTTTAAGATGCACTTTAATTTTACATTTTAATATTGCAACCTTATATAAACTTTTTCCTATTTAGAGAAAACAGGTGTAAAAAGTTGTGTATGAAAGTAAAAAAGGACTCCATTCTTATAGAGCGACAAAATGTTGTTTGAAGTGAAGAGTACATTTAATGGCTAAAAAATAGGGAAAATTACAAAATACACCTTAAAATGAACTATCTATGCAACTTAACCCCACCCCAATTTTTTGTCACACTTTTTTCCCCCAAACAACCTTTTCTTGCAAAAACCCCCCAACTCAAAAGTAACATAAAATAAGACTAAAATACCCTCGTTTTTTTTCACGTGGCCTTCTCTCTCATGTTTCCTTTCACACGGCCTTCGGCTCCAGCAATGGAGGACTGCGCTCCAGCAGTCCTAATGCGCTCTCCAGCAGTCACAATGTGCATTCTGACAGTGCTTTGTCTAACCCGCATAGCTCTAGCATACTGAGAATTGGGCTCCGACAGTGATACTGCATGCTCCGACAGTCCACTCCGGCAATGAAGCCTCTGGAGCCACAACAATGGAGGACTGCGCTCTGGCCGCACTAGTGTGCAGTCCGATAGTTGTTTTTTTGACCCACAGCGCTCCGACAATCTAAGAACACGCTCCTGCACTACTCTACTTGGGATCATGCATTGATTTGGTTTATACGGGAAGGGCATTTTTATCCAAAAATTAAGAACTTTTTACCTTGGGGGGTTTTTGCGAGGAAAGGTTGTTTGGGAAAAAAAGTGTGAGAAAAAATTGGGGTGAGGGTAAGTTGTATAGATAGTTCATTTTAGGATGTATTTTGTAATTTTTCCTAAAAAATAACTACTGCATATTCATCGACGACTAAAAACCGTGCGTCGCAAAACAAACAGCATGTACCGTCACAACTAGCAAAAATATAGCAAGGCATGAGCTCGGTGGCACCTTTATGCGGATGCAAACATGCATCTCAAGAGCCCATGGGCCCTTGCACAACTTATAAGCTGGGATAACGCACGTGCCGAAAAGAGAGATGGGATAAGTCGATGGACTTGGGACCCGAGGGCTGGACTTGACCCTGGTCTGGGTATGGGTCTAAAAATTGGACCCAACATGTTAGGTTTAGATTCAAATCTAAGGCCTGAGTACTGTTGGTCCCAAACTCGGACCCGGACCCGATCCAAATTGTGTTAATATTTAATATATAATATTTTAATAAATTTAAATTAAATATAACAATATATTTTTAACTATAGTATTTAAATAATACATATATCTTTAATCTAATATTTAAATATATTTTTTTAAATTTTTCGGTCAGGTCTAGGTCTAATCGGGTCCGATCAAGTCTAGATCTGGGTCCAATCACTCGAATCCGGTCGAGTCCAGCCGACCCCCAACCCGACACGAACCGTTGTCACGTCTAGTAACCAAATTTGTTGGAAACCTTATCAGAATACTTCTATGGGGGATTCATATGCAAATTAAAAGACTCACCTCATAAGTTGGGATTAGGTATTGGCTTGGGAGGAAGGAGATTGGGGATAAAATGGCTGGTCTATACGAATAGTGTGTTTCTCTCGAAATGGTGGCAGAGATTTGCAAATGAGGCATTCAACCTCTCAAGAAATGTCGCATTAAAGGATAATGGGTGGATGAGATGCGGAGCTACTAAATAATGCAGGGGAGGTCCTAAAATATCAAGCTTATGAAAAGCGATTAATGCAAACTGCTCCTTGTTCCTCAAGCATCAGTAACTGCTTTCATTTTCAGAACGATGAATGGTCGGGCAGCCGACCTCTGCGTCACAACTACCGGAGTCTTCTCCTGTAAACAGTTTTTCTAGATGCAACAATTAAAGGTATCATCTGTGGCATGGCAAAAGACAAGCGCGTAGCTATTTTGCCGACCTTAAATAATTAGAAAAAGGCCATCTATGGCGAATGACATAATGCGAACTGGCGCATAGAGCTGAGACACAAAAGAATGGTACATAGAGAGCTGAGACACAAAAGAATGAGTGATGTAGAATGTGAAATACAAAACTCCATGCAAGGCTCCATCACTTGTATTACTGCCCTCTCATGAAGGACACTGCCTCATGGATATCTCATCCATGAGGTAAGTAAGTACAACGTCAATTCTCGTTATAAGGTTGTTTATCGGGTCAGCTGTGCAATGTCATCGGCCATTAATTATTTCAATAATCCATCTATATACTTTTTTTTCATCGACTATTAATTATTGGAAAAGCTTTCTATGTTCTCTTTACAACATATAAGTTCTATGTTCCCTTTTATCGAACCGTCCATTTCCTAATGGAGGGCTAAAATTGCCTCAATCACAATGTCACGTCTCTACATTGTTTTATTTTTCATTTTTTTTTTCTATAAACTATTTTGATACTAAATTTTGGACATCCATTCCTATATTAAACTCGCACTAACGAAAAATATAAAAAAAATATTTTCAATAAAATATAATGGCCAAAATACCCCTAAAAATTTAAAGGGGTATTTCAATCATTATTTTTTATCAAAAATTTATTGTTAATATTTTTTTTATAGGTGCGACTCAATGAGAAGATGACACGTACTAAATTTCATATTTAAAAAAATTGTATTAAAAAACCTAAAAATAAAATACTTTGAGACGTCAGATCTAGGATCCAACTGAGTAGTTCTCTTGACAAAAAATGGATGGCTAAATTGCAAGGGTAACACAGAACTTCTAAGTTGTAGGGGAACATAGAAAGCTTGCCCTTAATCATTTCTATTACTTATTTTATATTTTATTGACTTTTAGTCATTTTTAACAAATTTTGTACGTTTGCTTTTCTAAAATGTTGGCCCTTTGTTGGGCTCATGCAGGACTAGGCTGAGTGTACTTGGACTCGACTGACTTACTCGGCATGGGCAGGGTCTGAGCCATGTTTGAGAATCTTTTTTTTGTTGTTTAGGGTAATTTAGTGGGGAAGACTGGCCTACCCTTTTTTTCATGGGTTCAGTTGTATGGAGCCTAGGCTCTAAACAATCAAATTAGAACCTACCTTCAAATAGTGTCGAGGAATATGGTTTCAATATTGGAAATCTTTGTGATAGCTTTAAAATATATTTTCATCTTTATTAATAAAATTTAAAGCTTAAAAAATAGTGTAGATCGACAAATCTATGAAAACTTGAAAATCTTGAAAATTGACGGTCCAAAAATACGTTACAAAATACACTATTTCGAAAACTTGAAATCCATTTTTTTTCTCATGTCCATGCATCTTAATGTCGAGATGATCAATTTGAGGATATTTGGACATCAAAACTACCTCTTCTAGTAAAATTTTTGAGGCAAGCTCAAATTTGATTATTTAGAACTTCGGCTCTAAATAAACTTTTACCTTTTTTTCATATAGAATAGGGAGTTGGTTTTTTTATAGTGTCAATGAGTGGAGTAAGCAAGATTGGAAATTAGAATGTGATAACTAGGTATGGGGGTGCCACCACCACGACCCAACCCCTTTCCTAACTAGGTATGGGGGTACCACCACCACGACCCAACGCCTTTATTAAGTTAGAGGATATTGGTATTTATTAGATGGAAAACCCAATTGAATTTTTTAATATAGTTTCTCCATACTCCACTTGATCACAGTATGGTCCATCTACATGTAATCAAGGTCCAAAAACAACCATTATTTTGTTAAAATGGTCGGTGAGATCTATTGCCATTTTCCTAACAACAAAAATAAAGGGGATGAAACATATTAAATAGGAAATAACTCAATATCCATTTTGTTTGTACAAATCGTTATGAATAAATTGTAGCAGCCGTTTTCCACACCAAAATGCCCACTTCCCCTTGTTACATCATTGCCATGTACTGTTAGGGGCAGTTTGGACAGACTACTTACTTGATATAAGTCTATGACTTCACATCTCTACTTGAAAGTAAAAGAAGCTGAAGTTTGGTCGACGCCCGCTATCTCGAAATAAGTCCCTTTATCTGCCTGTTTATATTGGCGCGGCACCTTATCTAAAGCAATTTTATTTTATTTTTAAAAATAAAACTATTTTTCTCTTGTCTCAATTATGTCAAGCAAGAGCCTGTCCACACTAATGTTTATGAACTAGCCTCGAGCCAGGTATTCGGGCTTCCTGGCTTGAGGCAAGTTACTCGCTACAATCTTGTTCATGGCCAAAAGCCCTAGAAAAATTTAAAAACAATATGAAAAACAAAAAACAAGCAGTAAAAGTAAAATAAAACTAAAAACAACCTTACAAGGTCCAAACAAGCTTTAAAAAGTATAGAGAAATGGATTCAAAAATTTGATTTACAGTTGGAAATATTTTAAAATCCAAAAAGAAATAAAATATAAAAAGAGGGACCATGAAAAAAAACATTCACCAATCGTTGCGAAAAGGGGTGACCTTATACCTAAAACCATACCTAAAATGTAGTTTTTGGTGCCGTAAAGCCTTGTGATGATACAAAAATCTATTATTTCCCCGAATTATGAAATTTAAAGTTCCAAAAATAATGACGATCATGCAAATCTATAAACACGTAAAACTCTTGAAAATGGGCGGTCCAGATAATGTGTTGGAAGATGAATTATGTTTAGGACTAGAAATCCCCTTTTTTTCTGGTCTAGGAATCTCAAAGTCGAGATGATCGATTTGAGGGTTCTTCAGTATACGAACAACCTTAGATTTGTATAGTATAAGGTTGACACCTTATATAATTTTTTTCCTTGTGAAAAATATCCAAATTATATACCAAAAGTTTATACAACATTTGCATTTTTTATTATTATTTTATTTTTAAAATTGAAAAAATATCTTCATGTCCCCTATTTTTAGGATTCATTTTTTGATAAAACCCAATATTTTAAAAGATATTTTCTAACCCACTGACAACTCTATGTTGGGTTTAGGCGGCCTTTAAAGGCTTTATGAGTGCTTGTAAAATGAAATGATATAGTGGAACATGAACTCAGTGGGAGTGTGGTACCTCATGGATAATACTAAGCAAGTGATGGTTTGCTGGTACCGATATGTGTTTAACGATCTAAGTCAGTCTGTTGAGAAAAACTCATGTTACCTGGGCATGAAGAACAAACCGATGATGGTTTATGGGTTAGCCCTTGATGAGGTCGGAGAACATGCCAGGATGAGTGAGCCGAGGGACTGTGTGCCCCTTGTGTGTGACGGTGGCCTACAGATACGAGGGCCAAAGCCTCATCCATGTGTCGTCACATAGCATGCATATTGATAGATCGTTCGAAAAAGCAAGATATCCACCTTTGGGTGAAGTCTATGCATGTGCGAGAGATACCCCTATACGCCATAGAGTTGTGGTTGCATCAAGTCGTGGTGACCTTGACTCGTCTCTAGGGGAGGACCTGTAATCCATATACTGGGATTGCGACCCCTTGATTCATCGACCTGACTTTGGTGACCCGCTAATGAGCCCCTGCTTGGACTGTGGGTCATGGGAAACACTGAGTCGGTTCGATAAAGCTAGTGTGATATGTAGTCCACAATTGAAGGTGGAGTACCCCGTTATTATAGATTGGATTCCTAAAACCATATAGATCTTTTTTCCCATCATATTAATTTAATTGTGTTCGTTTTATTATTGAAATGATTTTAGTTTTATTATTTGAATTTTTATGAATCTCTCAATATTTTATTTGTGATTTTTGGACTCATAAAAATACAGTTATTGTTATTACAAAGTTATAAAAATTCAAATGTATATTTTAAATTGTTTTATTCAATTTTAAAAATAATATTTTTTTATAATATTCCAAGGGGGCCATAGTGCACATGGGCCCACCATATGGCATGTAGGTGGGGGACCCACATGTGCCACAAAAGGGTGGCACGCCCCCACCCTTTTTGGATTCTCTTGTTTACATTTAAAATAAAGTTAGTTTGATTTGTGACCCATTTATAGAATAGATAGCTAGATCTCTCACCCCACAAGTCACCCTTAATCGACAGTCTATATTCAATCTCATAAGAAGAGTCACCCTTAATCGACGGTGTATGTTCAATCTCACAAGAAGAGTCAAGTCAAAAAAAACCCTAAGAAACCCTAATCTTATTCAAAGCCTATAAAAATGGGTTGTCTCTACTAAAAAAATCTCTATATCTTATTTCTTATACCTAATTCCCATATTTTTCTCTCATATCCCACAAAAGGGGCACGCACCACTCTCTCATGTTTGATCTCTCTCCCACATTGTGAAAGAACCTAAGGGTTTAAGTTATGGAGTTCTTCTCTCATGTTTCCTATTTCTCAAATATGGATTTATGGCTAAGGGTTTTAGGGTTTAGCAAAAAGAAAATCTATCTCTCTCAAACTAGGTAGCTAAGAGAATTTACTTAAGGTTTGAGTTTGTGATCAAATGGTTCATGT
The DNA here is from genome assembly GCF_000471905.2 of Amborella trichopoda. The sequence continues at coordinate 3,524,476 of NW_006500356.1, read as the reverse complement.
TCCATTAGTGTGGCTTGCCGAAATTTGCATTTCCGATTCGAGATTGAAACTAGACCGTTGATCCCGCGTCATCGGATGATGGTGACTCGGTGTAGGGTGTAATAAGCCCGGTTTTGGTAATCTTCAAAACTCTTTCTTTTGTTTCTTGCAATCTTATCTATTCCTTTTGTTTCTTGCAATCTTATCTTTTATTCTCAAGCATAGTGCATAGTTGTTTTAATGGCATCAAGTTGATAAGATCTTGATTTTATTGTTATGTTGATTTTATTTTGAAATTTATCTTATTATAATAAGGACCATATGTTTTCTTTGGTAAAAGATCACATAGGTCTTTCTTTCACTTTAAACCTATTTTTTAACCTAAACAAATATGAGAATAACATGCTCTTTCTAAACCCAATTATTTATCTATCTTCATTTATATACCCCAAACTTCTTTCTTTCTCTCTTCCTCCATATCTCATACTCTCTCTCCTCCCATGTTTCTCCAAACACTTATTTTTCTCTCCTCCCGATAACCTTTCACCTCCATGAAGCATTTTTCTCTCTCTTAAAGTCTTGAAGTTTGGGAGGATGACTTTAGAAAAGACATGTTCTTTTAGATTTGTTTGGCCTAAACAAGCAAGTTTAAATTAGTTCAAGAGGTTAGAAAAAAATAAAATCTACAATTTTTATGCCTTAAGATATATTTTAAAACTTTAGAACTATTGTGAAATAAAACTTAAAAATAAAAGATATGAAGATATTTTCCCTTTAAATTTCTTATGTACCCAGATTTACACATACAACTTGGGGCAAAGTGTGGACTCGTTCGAGTCCTGCAACATTGGTTCAAACTAACGGTCTAATAACGTAACAGTTATTATAACAGCCATTAAACATACTTATAACAACCATTAAATGTTCTTTCTAAAAAAAAATTGTTGATACCTGTTAACCAGTTAATTGACATCATATGGCAACAATAGAACAACCATCACATTTTTCATAAGGAAACGGGCTTGGATCAAGACAGTGGGGGATAGGTTATCGCATTTTTCCAATTTCCTCATCAATTGTGCAAAGGCCAAGGTACTTGAAGCTCCATCGTTGTCTTTGATTTCAGTTTTCATTTATGCAGATTGGGGAATGGGTAACGTTTTTCATTTTATTTTCAAAATTTGGTAAGAGAAATACACATTCATTTTGTACTTCAGCACAAGCATCGTTGAATCAAAATTACGATTCTTAAAAGTTAAAACTATTACCACTTTCAAGTTGAACAAAGGGAATGGAAGGCGGGATTTGTTTTGGGTAATTCAATAGGGAGGACATGCCCTACTTGTTTTTTCAAATAATTTTGAAATTAGTTTTTAAAAAATAAATAATTTTGAAGTTAGTTTTTTAAAAGTATTAGTGGGGTGGTGTTAGTATGAATGAAAACCACAACGTAATGATTAGAGTGCTCAATGACCCAATTTTTTGAAATGTAACCATATCAACTTAGCGAGAAACTTTTAATCAAAAAAATATTTGGGGCTATATGCCTGGGAGAATAGCATCTTATAATTGAATAGACACCGTCTAATATTTGGATTGTTAAGATATAAGATCTTTTTTTTTCTTTTTTTTTTTTAAATGCTCCTCTTTCGAATTTAAAGTAAAGAGTATTGGCTTATCAATGGTGACTCTAAAGTCTTAACAGAAAAGAGACAATTAGCTTCAAGATCTATATTGAAACAAAATAGAAGGCAAAAATAGTTTAATATTTTACGTCTTTTTTTTTTTTATGAAAAATGTTTCTATACTTCCCCTACAGTATGAAAGATTTATGCTTCTTCTACCATCCACCTGTCCAATTTTGATCAAGAGAGCCACTCACCGTTTGATATTAGATCCGATGTCTCAAAGTTTTATTTTTAATGTTTTTTATACAAATTGTATGAATATGAAATTTGATACGTGTCGTCTTCTCATTGGGGCGCACCTATAAAAAATATAAAAATATATTTTTTTGATAAAATATAATGACCAAAATACCTATTGAATCTTTTAAGGGTATTTTGGTTATTTTATTTCATTGAAAATATTTTTTTAATATATTTTTCACTAGTGTGAGTTTAATAGAGGATTGGACCTCCAAAATTTGGTGTCAAAATAATTTATAGAAAAAAACTTAAAAATAAAATAGTGTAGAGACATGACATTGTGATTGGGGCAATCTTAGCCGAGGGTCGGATAAGGGAAAGTATTTAAGTTTTATGTAGTAGGGAAAACATAAAAAGCTTGAAGTATCAATGCTCCATATTACAAGATGCTCTTGTTGCCATAGAAATAAGGATGAAGTGTTTACAACACAGCTAAAACTTATATTCTTCAAAAGTCCCAAAAATTTAAGGGCTCTAAATCACTCATTAAAACTTTTTACATGACTAGCTAATGGCACAGCATGTGTACGATTTCGTGACAGAGAGAGGGGATGAAAAGTTATTTTTCTATTTAATTTTTAAAATTAATATTTTTATTTTTGTTGTATTTTTAAGTTATTGAATATTCCTTTTGTTGCTATGTGATACTCTATAGACCCTCTCCTTTTTCTTTTTTTTTTAGTTTTTCTAGATAAGCTAAATAAAATTATAAAAATTTGTATTCTTGTTAGGACTAACTAGCATTTAAAAGGGTGTGGTTTGCCTAAGGTCACTTTCTTAAATAATCAAGGTAGTGCGCACCTCTAAACTCTGTCATAAGATGCAATTTGGTGTGGAAAATTCTTAAGATTGTAAGAGAATCTGTTTTCATCTCTAGTTATAAAATTTTAAACTTCAAAAATTGTTACAAATCAAGCTGATCTATAAACATATGAAAATTTAAAAAATGGACGGTCTGCATAATGTATTACAAAATATACTATTTTTTGAAATTCAAATCTTTTTGTTTTTTCATGCATATGGATGTCGAGATGATCAATTAAATTGTTTTCCAACATCGAAACAACCTTTCGATGTATTTTTCAGGTACACTTTAATTCTACAATTTAAGGCATCAACCTTAGATAATTTTTTTCCGTTAAAGCCCTCTCTAAATTTCTTCTAAATATTTATTTGTTAGCTCCGACTACTCTTTTTTCTTAAAGTTAGGATTTGGAAAAGATATTAAAGAGATTTTTAATGAGATATATGTATCACCTTTAGACAACAAATCAAAGAGATAGGAGGTTTTAGGAATGAGAATTTGGAGAACGGAAAATATAAGAGAGTTTTTAGGAAGTTTGGACGGCTATGGTTATGTGTAATTTTTTAATGTTATTTTTTTCTATAAACTTTAGTTCTTGAATTTTAATTTTTTCTGGAAATTTATTACACATGAAATTTTTGTGGTTGTGTATGCCTCACTTAGGCCCACCTAAAAGAAATATTTAAAAAATCATACAAAATACGTTAAGCAAAATGCCCTACAAATATTTAAGAATATTTTGGTCAAATTATTTTGTTCGATTTATTATTATTATTATTATTATTAGTATTACTATTATTATGCATGCTTGAATGAGAAGAATGGATGGCATAATCCTCAAGTGAATTGGATCTTAAAACATTTAAAATTCAAAATATATCACATCATTGTGAGTCAGCTCGCCCTATTGAGTAGTATAGGCTTGAGGACTTCTATTCAATCTAGGCACATCCATTGTGATGTAAATTGATGCAACTCTCATACCAATTAATACGGATTAACACAAATTGAGAAAATAAAATCAGAAAAAATAAAAAATAGAAGGTTGAGAGAATATACCCTCTCTCGAAATCTGCAAGGGAATTTACCCCAAGGTTGAGATAATATACTCTCTCTTAAAGTCTACAAGGGAATTCACTCCAAGGTTGAGAGAATATACCTTCTCTCAAGGTTTGAGAGGGAATCCTCTCCAAAAATCTCTTCACGAGACCAAATTTTATTAACTCATTTAACTTTTTTTACAATGAAGGAAAACATCCCTTTAAACAGACAAAAAAATAAGATAAATATTAAGCAAAAAAAAAACTCTCTCTACACTTTTTCTATTTTATTTCTTCTTCTCTATTTTCTCTCTCTTAAAATCACATGCTAAATTTTTCCTATTTTCTTTTTTTTTAATTTACGTGCCAAAAATTAGACTCATTTCTATCCCACGTTTTGATTATCGTTGATAAGGATAAACTCTTTCTAAACTTAACTTTATCTTATTTATATTTTTAAATTACCTCCTCTAATTTAACCTTATCTATTTATATTCCAAACCAACTAACCCAAATCAATCAATAACTAATTAACCCAAATCCAATTGATCTATGCAGAAGATAAATTCAATAAATTCATTTCCACCTAATTATACATACGCACCCTAGTCTTGAATAGATAAACAAAAGAATAATTTAAAATTTAAAATAACACTAATACTGTTTGCATCACATTGGCAAACGTGCATTTTTATTTTTATTTTAGTTTGTTAGAGCTAAG
>NW_006500356.1:3419450-3494296 GCF_000471905.2 Amborella trichopoda | reverse complement strand
ATCAATATGATTAAAAAATTGAGACATGTTAGATAAAAAGTAACACAAACACATAATTATATTAAGCCAAAAGATACTCTACGCCATCGGGAGTATTCTATACATTTACTCCCTCGGGTAAAACCCTAACTTGGATTAGTTTTAGTACTTCACATTTTAGGCTCTTTAACACATATATTAATCTTAATAACAAATTTCCTAATTGCACATTCTTAAATAATAATATCTCAAGATTGAATAGAAACCATCCAATTGTTGGAGGGTGAGATCTAAATGCTATAAACTCAATTTCCATTTTTTTTCTTTTTTTTTTTTCTTTTTTTTTTTTTTTAAGTAATACTTATCTAGTGATTCTAGAGTGGTTACCAAAATTTCAGATTGAAAAAATCCTCCCAAGTAGGTCATCTGACAAATTGAGTAGCAGTAAACTCTCGAGGGAGCATAGTATACATGCTCAGCAATAAAATAGCAAAAATCAATTTGATAAAGTTCATTAATAAAATCTTCTACATAAAGCTTCTGAAATAGTCTTGCGTTCTTAAGATACTTAGATAATATGCTGCTGAGAACATAAGTTTTATATGTGAGTGGAGCCACATGTAATGGTTCTCCAATACAATATCACTTGAGCATTTAGTGATCCTCAAGGACTAATAAATTTGATTACCTTGCTGAAACACTATGTTAGGGGCTTTCTCAAACCCAAAATACTCCCAACCATTGTTTTGAAAAATAGACCAGACTGGTTCAATACATAAAACCAAGGATAGAAGAAATTCTAATAGGGGCATTTAGAAAGAAAAAGGTTTACATATGGCGCTACCTATATATAAAAAGTAGGGCAGCTTTTAACACAGGCCCTGCTAAGTTTTTATTTTCACCCCATGGGAATTGGGCATACCCTACATTTCAGGTTAAATTTAGCTGTAAGATAAAAAATTGAAATAAAATACTCTAGCCATTCGATCAAAATCAAACATTTAGAGTACTCGTGATATTAAGACTAAAGCCATCCTAACAGTCCATTTACATGGGGTAATTAGAATTGGCAATCACAGTGCCAAAGCGACTTTAGTTCCTTTTTCTTTTTTATCCAAGAGTTGTTTGGCACTTCAAGTGTTGTGCATTTCTTTTTTATCCAAGGGTTGTTTGGCACTTCAAGTGTTGTGCATTTCTTTTTTATCCAAGGGTTGTTTGGCACTTCAAGTGTTGTTTGGGAAAAATATATATTCTTAAAAAAGAAAATACCCCTTACAGCTGCAGGGCTATTTTGTTCATTTTATTTTATCCATAATAATGTACTTATTTTAGTTAGGTGCAACCCGGCAAGTACTGGGCAACAGAGAGAGACAGTGTGTGTTACCCTGCAAATACTACGTCAAATACAAAGACAACCAGGGGTCATGGTCTCAAAGCATGTGGTAGCTATGAATGTGTCCCCTCTTTAAAGGCTGCCAAAGAAACATGTAATAAATATATTGTTTCAATATTCTACCAGAGAGATGTTGCAATGAATTAGAGGACCAACATGTGGCTCCTCCCCTTCAAAAAGAGGATGGAGGAGTTCATAGACGTTGTAGTTCCAAGTTCCAACTGCACCCCGAACTCATGTTTTCTTTCCTGGATGTAAATGCATATGACACTCAATGATATATGGATGACAAAAGTTCAGAGCCTACTAAAAAAGATAAACTTTGAGAAATTAACCACTGCTTCGAAGTTCTAACACCCACAAAACAGAGAGAGAGAGAGAGAGAGAGAGAGAGAATTAAGGCATTGCTTCTACAATAACTCATGAGGAAAACGTTTTCATAGAATGCTAAACCACCCACCATGAAATTCCAACTTGAAAGAGCAAAAGCCCTTCAATCACTAAGCAAAGAAAAGAATACTCTTCAAAAGCGAAGCTGTGGTGATACAACAGGTCGCCATCCAAGGAACCAAATATATACATCTGTAGTTTGGAAGACATTAACCAATAAATTATGGAAGGAAATTGTGATTGCATTTGGAAAACCCAACCATGTTATGCTGAAAAAGGGATTCACCTGCAAATTCCAGCAAGATACCATCCTTCAAAGAGAGAGGGGATTGGCAAATTAAGTAAAAGCCTCAATCAATGACATAGTTTGGGGCCACAGCCAAAATCCTTCTCTCACTCAAAGGCCTGGCTCCTTCCCCCTCTCTCACTGATCCATCTCCATCATCAAGAACAATCAAATGTCCCTCTCTTCGTATCAATCTCTGTATAAAAAGTTCATCACGACTCTTTAACCAATATACTAATTTTGTGAACACATTAATCATCACGGATACATAGATACCTGAATAAAATGAAAGTGCAGCCAGCAAAACTAAGATTAATCTGCATGATTTCTTTTTAATGGAGATGCAGTACTATTTCATGAGCATTTTTAAGAATAGTCCCAGCAATTTCATGGTTTAAAGGCATGGATTTAAGTTTTTATATCAGTAATGATCAGCTAGAACCAACTCTACTTGAATTGTGGTAGATACCAGTCCAACATTGTCTAATTGGTGGCTGTACCATGTTTTAATGGGAAACCCAGCAGAACATGGTATTATCAAAGTGGCAGATAGAACAATCTATCCAGCACCATCCATCCATTGATCAAGATGGCAGTTAGGCTGGTCTTCACCTTTGTTCTGGTATAAACAGTTGTACCTAATCATTCCTCTTGATATAATTTATTTTACAAGCATATGACTTGGACTGTTGTAAGACTGGGGTCATGGTGGTAGCACCCCACATCCTAGTTACCACGTGGTTTCCATTCCCGACACCACCCCACTAACACCTTCAAAAAAACCAACTCCTAAATCCCACTAACACCTTCAAAAAAACTAACTCCTAAACTATTTGAAAAAATGGGTAGGAGCCTGTCTTCCCTACTAAATTACCCCAAAAAAAAAAACAGACTGGCTCAAACAAGAGCCTCTAGAGAAGTCACAAGAAAGGAAAACAAATAAATGGGTTACTGTAGGAAAACTGCATTTAAATTTTGGCAATGTTCAAAAAATGATGTAACAGATTCAAGGACATGCAAATACACATTAAGAAAAAGAAGTCCAAATTTTCTCCATTTTAAATTAAATATAAACCACATATAAGCTTATATTGACCAAATTTAAGACCAAATCCAACTGAGACACATTTAGCTACTATTTAAAATTTTTGAGCATCCATGGCCTTGCCATCCATAAACATACATATATGCATGCATGTACATGTTCAGTGCATGCACATACCACCAGAATACATGGCAAGATGATCATCTAAAACATTTGTTTCAATAGAAGCAAATTTTATGAGTGATGTTAATAAGAATGATGATTCGTGATGTTCCAAAATGAGATGGGGATTTCATGTAACCATGCATCAGATGTGATAATGACGATGGGAACAATGAAGCATAAGATGTTTCAATAGCAGCACATGAAGAAACGTTTGTAGAGTTACCTCTATGATGGCTCTGAGGCACTTGATTGCCTCAACCACTTCATCCGTGCTGTTGTATGCACCCTGGCGGTTTTGTTGCTCCACGTACCACTCTATTAGATCACCTTGTCTCATGCCAGCCAATCCACTCCCTGCAAAAAGGAGAAAGAAATAGAACTTCAGCTACTTGAGTATTTCATGCACAATATTTATCAATTAAGCAACAACTAGAAGCAACATTATTGGAAAGCAAATCATGACAGGACAGGGTATACCAACACAGAATTTCAGTATGTATAGCATTTACCAAAATAAGAGAAAAAATTGGACTCACAATCAGGCACATGTTCAATATTCAACACAACCGAAAGTCTCCTAGAATTGGGCAAGATAAAACCAGGTTCTAACCATTCAGGACGAACATTAGATTAATATCAAAATACTGTACTAAGTGGCCAGAATGGTCGATTCAGGTAGCTTTGGACCATCACAGCTTGTTATGATGGAAAACTGGAACTGATGGAGCTGCAATGGCAGCCTTACAGTGCTTTTTAGCAGTAAAACTTCAATCTTTTGTCTGACAAAAAAAATGATTTTTTTTTCATCAAGTCAGGCTTATACTGAATCAGGTGTCAAGCTAGTCTCAGTGGATCAATAATTAGGATAAGATTTTGAATACTTTTAAATGTCTTTTCCTACCCACCACTACAAGAATTACTGTCAGATACTTGCATACAGCAAGCTTTAAAATATTCATACAAAAAAAAGGCAAAGATTATGTACACACATATGCCTGCCTGAACAAGTGAATCTATACAATGAGAAGAAACAATTTATATACAATGGCAGATCTTAGGAGTACCATCTTGCTCTGCTGCTTCATCATGCTGCCAAATGCCCATAACCAGTGCTCGTGTAACACTCTGAAAATACTCTTCAGTGATCACCATTTTCTTCTTTGGACCACCAGATCCTTCATTATCTCCTGCCACTTCAACTCAATGATGAGAAACAAGTCTACTGATAAATTTTAAACCATTTCAAATATTGGGCTATTTAATATTATTAAAATGTATATCCGAGCAATTATGAATGCATTTAATGTGGTGCTTCTTGCATGTGCATCGGGTTGAAACCCTTGACATGATGCAAATAGTCACATGAGCGTATATGACACATGTATTACAAGAACAATCACTGACATGTAGTCTCAACCATCCAATGTCCCCCATTCCTCGGTTCAAGTCCATCAAGCTCCAATCAAATTGGAAAACCCAATCATCTCAAGTCCATTATCGACAACACAGTTGAGACTAAATGTAGTATAATGTTAGTCTATACTAGATGTACTATAATAAACTGTTCTATGGCATTCAAATGCCTCAATTTCAACCTGTATTTTCTTCTGGTGCTTCCTGTTCAGCTGTACCAGGCTGCACACTATCATGGTCAGCATCTCTATGACCAGAATCTCCATCAGGTTCATCGTGTTGAAAATCAGATAGATCAATCTCACTCGACTCAACACTGCATCAACAGAGAAAAAAAGAATATTATGGTAACTTATCCTAATCACCATTATTCTACTATTTTCATCAGTTTCATCACCATTCCAGTATGGGAAAACATACCATACACTTGTACCATGAGTACATAATGCACCAACCCGTGGTGTATGGTACATTCTAAACCAGAGGAGAATCCACCATCTTTTCTGATGCCAAATTGTGGATATTGACTGTATGCTAATATTCTCTACCATCATCGATTAGGAATGGACAGTTTATGCTCCTTTGCCATAAGATACAATATCCTATTGGTGTATCATATACTTTCCCTAATCATGCTACTACCACTCTTGTTATTACTCCAGTAAGCATTAATAAGATGCTCCATGAACTTACCTGATTATGGATGTTTTGAGCAGCCTCACTGCCATACGGACATGTGATGTGTGAACCTGAAATACATCAAAAAGAGAATAAGGAAAATCAGTTCAGGAGGTCATAACCAAAGAGATCTTGAATTGTGGACATATGAAACCACTGAAATGTGCACTGAAATGTGCACATCAAGTTGTACGAAGATAAAATGAAGGGGATATGCACAGAAAGCACGGAGGTGGAAGACTGTACCCAATGGATACAACCCATCTGCCAGGGTGAAAATTTGTAGAGATCAAATTTCAACCGAAAACTTTTCATCAAGGAGAGGGTCGCATGTTTTCACTCATCCTAAAATCTAATCACATGTTAAAAAACAATGGAAATTTCTAACATAATTCAGAAAAGAATCAAAGATAAATACTCATCCATATTTAGGTTAAATAACAAAAAAGTTGTTCTTTGTCACAACTTATTTAAAGCACTCTAACTTATGCCTGGGTTGGACATCCACTATTCCCAAATGAGCCCACCACAAGGGGGGGCTCTGTGAGAGAGAGAGAGAGAGAGAGAGAGAGAGAGAGAGAGAGAGAGAGAGCGAGAGAGATCCTGCTGCTAATGCCTAGAATATAAACATGCCTGAAGGTCCAAGTGAACCCGAGCAATGGATTCAGAGAGTCTGATTAGTGCCTCCAGCTGCCTCACTGTCATCCGGTAAGCGACTCTGCTACCTGGAGCGGTATCACCTCTGCGAAGAGCTACATATGAGTCGACTAACACCTTTTTAGCTTCTTCACTTAGCTGCATGGATCAAAATGTTTTAATAAGAGTAAGACACAAAAATATGTTTAAAGCAATAACTATCTCCCAAGAAAACAAATTGACCTAAACCAAAAGAAAATGCACCAACACACCTCTGGTTTCAAGGTCTTTGCATACATAATGTAACGCTGGATCTGTGCGGTGGTGAAAGCAGGAGAAAGTGCTTCCTCACGTTTCTGATGAACTCTTACAATATGGTGTGCAATATGGTAATCTGTTTGATCCTCAGGCTCATCAATCATCACATACACAAGATCAAACCTAGAAAGGATGGCAGGAGGGAGGGCGACATTGTACTGCAGAAAAGGCAAAACAGTCACCCATCAAACTCATGGGAATCAACTTAAAGTCTCATGGTATAGATATCAGCTTTGAACAAGAAAAGCACCTGAAAAGAAAAAGAAACGAGAAAGTAGAGTTTGACATGATCTACGGAAAACCAGTCCATTGAAAATCATCAGCATTCAGTGAAATGATGGATGGTGATGGGGAGAGTGTGAGCCACCAAAACATGACATGGCCACATAGGTGGATCTACTTTCTGTCGCCATCACCACCAACCATTTCATTAGAAGATGGATTTGTATTTCTATGAAAAAAACAGCTCCAGAGTTACAATCACAATACATTGGGGTTGTGGAAAAGTTTTCACCTTGAGTGGCTTTGCTTTGTCATAGCGCCCACCAGCGGGATTGGCCGCCGCCAAAATGGATGTTCTGGCATTTAGTGTAGCCTGAATTCCAGCTTTTGTGATGCTTATAGTCTGCTGTTCCATTGCTTCATGGATAGCAACCTTTACATCCATTCAAAGAATAATCAGATAAATGAAAACTTCAAATGGACAAGGGAAATGAATGAACCAAAACCAAACCTGATCTCTGATATCCATCTTATCAAATTCATCGATGCAGCATATTCCATTATCAGCAAGCATCAGTGCTCCAGCCTGTTTCAAGTCACAATGAAGGTAATTTGAGAATCTGAATATAGAACATCAATCAAGTAACATTTCACTTACTAACCAAAAATCCCTCCATTCTACTCATTCGCCACTGTGAAATGCATGTATGTGTGCAAATAAGCATGTGCGTAAATATATTTATTTTTGTATGCATTAACATACGTATGCATGCAGATATTTTAATAATTTTGGAATCAGAGCATACCTCAACCCAAATTCACATTCCATCCATGAAGTCAGCATCTCCTCCAACCAGAAGAGCTCACACCAATTAATCAAAAATTGTTTTGTATTGATGATCAATGAACATAATATTAAACATCTGATTGAGTTCTTTAGATACATTCTCCATTGTCAATAGATCGGTGTGCAATTCCTTTGATGTTTTCTTTAGCTGCCACAGGGTTCCATAGGTTATACACAACTTCCTAGGAAGATTTATCAAGAAAGGGTCATCCAAGCTAAGGTGTTATGACTCACTCTGTTTCTTCTTACTCCTAATCGTTTCTCAAATTATCAGTAATGACTTAATATCTTACTCTTTCCAGCAGTTCAACCATGTTTCAACCAGTGTTTAAAAGATCAGCTGATTTTTAAAAATCGGCCGACTAACTCGGAATCGATCACTGACGGATCCTAATCTGGCTTGATTCCAATGGTCATGTATGCAGGAATGTTTTTCAGTGCACTAATCGGGCCAACTAATCGGACTAATCGGCAATTTGTTCTAAAATCGACCGATAAGTGCACTATCACAGTGCAGAGTCTGCAAAGCTGTCCTTATAACATTTTCTATATATTTCTCCTTTTTTTTCTTGGCAAGCTTGGCAATGCGAGCTTGGCAATAAATGCGAGCTTGGCAATAAATATAATAAATATATTTTTTAAATATAATTTGATCCTAATTTTTTATGGAGATCATAAATATGAAAAAAAAATTGAAAACTATAAATAATAATTATATTGAGAAAACATTTGGACCATTAGTTACACTTGTTTTTAGATAGACTACCTATTTGAATCCATCTTTAAGATGGACGCTTTATACCTCTGGACCGCATATTGTAAAAATGCGATCTAGCCCGCATGAAACAATTTTCTTTCTTCTACTTATCTACTGAAAACTTTATATGTTATTACAAATTTTTTATTTGCTAACTGCAAGGTTTGTTGCTTTGGGCAAGTAGACTCAGATGCACCAGAGTTGGTTAGGCCCAACTGGGTGCCAAGCCCATAGGTCCCTCAACTCGGGGGATATGAAATTTATTCATTGTTCATCTTATTTGATCTTCAATCTAATACCTACACCACCAACCCCCCGAGTGGGACATAGACATACACATAGACACGGATATGAGAGAGAGATGGAAATTTGTCAAAATTGTTGCAAAGAGATGAACAATTTTATATTTTACCTATATTTTTAATTGAATTCCAAAATACCCAAAAAAACAAACATGGTCTTGAGTTGAAATATTATAATATTTTATAATATTATTTTATATCATATTGTATTTATATTTAGTGAAAATAAAAAATAAAAACCCCAAAAATAGACTTTCTAAGCAATTTACCCCCAACCTAACTTTTCTTAGCAACTCCCCCCCAAAAAGCCATGTTTCCTAGCAAATACCCCGAATACAAAAAGTTCAATTTTTTTGACAAAAATACCCTTCCCTTACATAACAAATCATTTTGGCTGAAGTGTGCAGTCCGTCGTTTAGAAGAGGCGGTCCGGCAATTATTTTGCTAGAAGGGCAGTCTGGCATTTCATTGTGGCAGTCCGGGGATTATGCTATTGGAGAAATAGGCAGTCGGACGTTTTGAAATAGCGATCCGACATTTTGAAAGGGCAGTTCGGCGTTTTGAAGTGGCGGTACGGCATTTTGAAGGGGCAGTCCAACGTTTTAAAGTAACGGTCCAGCGTTTTGAAGTGAGTAGTCTAGCATTGTACAAGTGTGGTCTGGCGTTTCCCTTTATTGGGATCCAAAAATGATTTGTTATATACAAGAAGGGTATTTTTGTCAAAAAAAAATGAACTTTTTATATTGGGGATAATTGCTAAGAAACAATTTTTTTGGGGGGGGGGAAGTTGCTAGGAAAAATTAGGTTGGGGGTAAATTGATTAGAAAGTCCATTTTTGGGGGTTTTATACAATTTTCCCTTATATTTATTTTATTATTGTAATTTATATTATATAGTGCAGATTGATTACATATTATATATAATAATATATATTTATTATATATTCATCACTGAAAAAGTATTGCTTCAAGTGCTTAATCATTTTCTTCGAAACCCAATTATGCTTATAATATTTATTTTTTTGCTTTTTTTACGTGACAGTATCAAAAAATACATGTAAATTTTAAACGTTTTTTACAATTTTTTTGGGATTTTTTGAGTTTTTTGGGATTTTTTACCGAATTTGCATTTTTTCAGAAAAAATCGGGGCACTAATCGACCGATCTAGCCAGAATCGGTCGGACTAATCGGATCAGCCCAGGACCGACTAGTCGGCTCGATCTGTTGTTTCGAATACTAGTTTCAACAATTCAACTAAGTTGATGAAATTTAAAATTACCCTCAAATACAGATCTCAAAACAAAAAATGGTTTGCATCGGAGTAGTACAATATTTAAGCATTAAGCAAAAATATCTTCAGCATTACTTCTTTTAAGTAGATAAAAAAATCAAAAGTTAATACATAAATGACAAATATAAATGAAAAAATTTAGAAGAGAAAAGGAAAGGTAAAACTGAAAACGAAATAACCTCAATGCAAAACTCCCCCGTTTCCGGCTCCTTAGCAACGGTTGCAGTCAATCCCGCTGCAGATGAGGATTTCCCAGATGTGTAGACTGAGCGGGGAACTAGACCAGCAGCATACCTGTAAAATAACAACCATCACTATGTAAACCTCTAGGTTGTGGAACTCTTTCTCTCTCTTCTCCCTCCCAAAACATATCTACATATACTGCAGAAACTCATCCTGATAATATTGCTAAAAGTGGACAGCAATCTAAAATAATTTTTATTTGTTGCGGAAAGATATGCACACACTGATGTCATAAAGGAAAGCAAACACAAGGAAAAATGAGAGATATACTTGAGAAACTGGGATTTTGCGCAGCTTGGATCTCCTACAATACACACATTTATGTCCCCCCTTAAGTTGATGCCTTCGTGAGTAATCTTGTGAACACCCCCCAAAAGCATCAGCAGAACAGCTCGCTTGATTTCTTGATGGCCAAAAACAGTCGGAGCAATGCTTTCAACGAGCTTATTGAAAAAATCTGGGGTGTTCCTCATTGCGTGCATTTTATTTATTTCTTCCAACTGGCCAAAGGAAATTATAAAATACAAGCATCAAATTGTGGCTGAAAATGAGTAAATAAACAGGTGTGGATAAATAGTGAGGTTTTACCATGATCAACATGATCAAAAGAATGATCATGTGGTTCAGCGCATGAAAGTTGTATTCAAATTCAATAGCAAACAGTAAAACAGAAGCTCAAGATTTTTGGATTTTTTTTTCCCAATAATCTGACAGGGGCAAGTTGTGCTCTACAAATCCTATGACAATGCATGTAACTTTCAAAGCAAACCACTGTTTAAGTAACAGAGTGCATTTTGAGGAAACATCAAAGACAGTTTCTGAGAATATGTTGTGATTGAAGAAACCAGACCATCTGCTAGCTCGAGTAGAGGACAAGGACGAATAATCGATAACCTTTTGAGGAATCATGGAGAAACAACCAAGAAAGAAAATTTGTCGGCTTGAATGCATGCTCTGAAGAGATCCATTATTTATTTTGGCGGAACCACAAATATAAAATGATGAAATAAATGAAAAAATAAAACCAGAAGCTCCAAGTGCCTACTGTGAACTGTGGAATCTCATCTGCATCTCCATCTTTCCTTCTGTATCTAACATCACCATCCCGTCCCCCATTCGGCACCTAAAATTGAGAGAGAGAGAGAGAGAGAGAGAGAAAATCAATGTTAATTATATATTCACACTCACACCAAAACCACATCGGGAGCACCTAGATGCAACCAACAGAAAGAAACCCCAACCTGCACTGAGTTTGCGACAAAAGAAATGCGATATGAGAGATCCCTCACTCCCAATGCTCGAAGACCACTGACTCCTCCAAATCCACCAGAAGCATTCCGTTGTTGAGGCCCTTCTCGCCGAGACTCTGATCTCTCACCTGGAGAAGCTAGTGCCAAGATATCCGGTATGGCAACCACCGTACCAGTGAAAATAACCCTAAACCAAATATCAAAATAAATGAACAAATAAATCAAAATAAAACATCACGAGTGGCATAGATTGGAAGTGGGGTTACTGAGAAACTATAAGGTCTTCAAAAACCAGAATTACAACACTGATTGAGAAGGATATCTTCTAATAGTCATGATCATATGTCATTGTTTTAGGTCCGTGGCTTTGATTTTTGGCAAAAGAAAAACAATGATTTCTCTTAAACAAGATAAAAGGAAAAGAAAATTACAACCTTCGACCTAAAATAACAAAATTGTACAAAAAACACATAAAAAAGGTTAACTGTTTTATCTTTGAATCAAACTTGTTTCCACCACGTAAAATTAAAATCATGGCCAAATGATTCCTAGAAATAGAAATTGTGCACATGGTTCTCATCTTTGGTAAAAGAATTAAATATAAAAAATAAATACTCTCCAATACCCACTTAGATATTAAGGAACATGAAATAGACATCAACATTAGTGCAATGTTATTGCCATGTACAAATGAACATTTCAGAATTTGACAAACGATTTGGGAACTTACGTGTCACCTGCCCTGGCTTGCTCAACAATCTCATGCCGAAGAATGACATCCAAGGATCGTGGCAAAGAGCCTGCAGGTATCTCACTAGAGTTCTCCTGCATTCGAACTCTTTGCCAATCCGCAAATTTGCTCTCTTGCCGAAGAAGCGCCCATCTATTTCGATTTTGACATGTGGCATTCACACATATGATTGGCTACAAACCGCCCAAAAGAAAAGAATTAATAATCTTGTCAATCTAGTGTAGAAGACTGATATCTAAAAATCAGGGGAAGGAACCAGAATGATCCAAAAGAGTCCACATTACATGCACACGACTAATAATAGCAGGGTACAATAGTTTAGTTACTGTATCCAATACAAGGAGTGCATATAGAGCATTGTCTAGATGCAGTGATAGTCGTTATTCAAGGGTCCAGATTACATACACACGACTGATAACACGGTACGCCAGACTAGTTACTGTATCCAATACAAGGATTGGATATAGAATAATGTCTAGATACAGTTATAGTCATTGTTCATTGTCTTTTTAAAGAGTATCTTTGAAAGAGACAAAGATGCATTTTTTAAGACATAAGCTCACTCGATTGCAATTGTCATCCATGTTATATTCACATAAGCTCACTCGATTGCATTGAAACACTATTAAACAAAACAAGGGATAATTACAATCATCTCCCAGATGGGGACGTTTATGCTTTCACAGGCATGCACTAGTACATGAGAGGCATGGTTGAATAGGAAACCAAAAGCAAAAATATAAATAAGGAGTAGTAGAAACTAACTTCTGTGTACTTGTATTGCTGTTCTACATTTTTAATGACTCCACCACAATCCAAGCATTTAAAATTCCCCTGCAAAAGCTCAGGCCGAACTTCACTGGTCCGAGTAACAACTCCAGTTACTGAAACAAGCTTCCCGATGTCAGCTGTCCTAATATCTCTCAGCCTATATTCACAAAACAAAAGTTGATACCATCAACATTATAATTTTCCCTCCAAACAGAAACATTCATATTGTTTGCAAACACCCTAAGTTTTTGCGAACAAAATTTATTATGTTCCCTCGAAAAGGACAAATTCTCTTGAATAGTAGTGATAAACTCATGTTCAGTCATTCAGATCCATATTCACAATTCATCATGATCATATCTTAGCCATTTCAAAAGAGATTGAGCTTCTTCAAATTTTCCATTCAAGGTAGGACTATTCTGATTACCATGTTGAAAAAAAGAGAATAAACATGTTAAAAGACTTCCTAAGAGAATCAACAACCTCATAAACTATGATTTGAGGCCTTGTGGATTTGAAGTAGGCTTTTAATTTCCAAACATCCAAATTAGAGCATGATAAGTCTATTGAGGTAAAATAACCACTAAAACATTATCTTTCTTAATGAAAGCGAAGTCAAATGAAATAACGTCTGAAGGCCTAAACAAACTATAAAGAAATATGGTTAAAAAAATAAAAGAAAAAACATAAACGAGTACCTTTTCAAAAGAGGAATATTATAGAAAGCAACATTGATGTCTTTATTAGGGTTATCATCTGCAATAAAAGCCGGCCTTTGCTCCATCACAAAACGTCTGCATGCATTCCTCAAATAAGGGTCAAACCTGCACAACAACCGAAAAACAATTGAATAAAGTAAAACTTATTACAATCGATGCTTTCATTTGCAGCTAGGATTCTTTCCAAACTTAACCATCCCACCAATTCTACAACAAATTAGAAAATGATGATTTGGAAATTCAGTGAAACTCAGATAAAGTTTGGATCCAGACAACCTTTAAAACTGAAATATGTCTTTCAATCTATAAATATATCAAAGACAATGCAATCGATAATATCACAAATCAAAGTATGTAAAATTTCTGTTCACCAAAGGTTTTCTTAGTACATTAAAGTCCAAGTTACAAGGATCAACTCCACACATTTCTGCTTAAATAGGACAATTGGCTTCCAGAAGAATAAGATGAAAACATAGACAGTGAATGAGTACTAGATGGGTCTTTGTTTTAACTATTTTATCCAAAGCCAATAGAAGATGGCAATGAAGATTGCACTTCCATACCTCCCATTTATTTTAGAGGGTTTCAGAAACCAATATTGCGAATTAACTTTGGGAAATATTTTCTTTAAGGACAAGTATGCCAGGAAATCATAGCTGTTGACCAATTCATTAACAGTGAATTTAACAGATACTCCCCTCCAACTAAAATTTAAGGAACTTGGAATACGGTAGAGTCATATCCTACCCAATTCAGTACAGACGGCTAATAAGAAACTTGATATTTTAGATCCTTATAGGTCACATTGCATACAAACATGCAGCCAGCTAGTTTATAAGTGACCCTAATGATGTATACATTGGCCTTCTTCACACATTTGTTGGGCACATTTGTGCAAAGACAATTGTAGCACTTATATCCCTCATTTAATGTTGCCTGTGTCGATTCTAAATAACTGAATCGTGACACTACTAGATCGATGCCAAGTAACTATGTCACTAGAGCATGGTTCATCTGATGGTGATGTAATGGCAATTCGGTGCTTCCGACCACTAATGGAATCACCACGCATGACACTTGTAAGCACCTTCTAAGTCTGACAATATATTTTGATTACATGCCTACTTACATGATATAGAGGTATTGCTGATTTATCCCGCACCAATACGTAGTGATAATTTCAAGGCAAAATTGGACAGCATAAAGCAAAAATTGTATGAGCATGATGCACATTTGAGATTGAACATAGCTTTATCCTGTACCATATTTGAGAGGAGACGTGGCACTATTGCATGTGTGATCTGAGTTATAAATTATGAACCTTCTCGTGAAGGCTTAAAAAAAAATCTAAATGTTATTATAATGGTTGGCAAAGTACCACCTGATGGTCAAATGTAAGTTTGAATGCAAGTATTTGACAAACAGTACAGTTACTTAAGAGAAGTTCTGAGAAATGGGTTAATGCTGACCTGATGTATTCTTCCAATATGTTCCTCTGTAAGATGTCATTAAAGCGCATGACATGTGAAAAGTCAACAAACATTGTGGTTAATTCCTTTGATTTCATAACTTCGATCTCTGACTCATAGAACACCTCATTTTGCCCATCCAATTTGAAGCTGCATATTAAAGGACATAGAGAGAAAGAGAGACCATCATTGCATATTTAAGACACTGCTAATCGAAAAAAACTAAAAAAACATTGTAGGGCTCTGTCAATAAAAACACAATGGAATCTGATGATGAATGCTACAAAAATGGCAAAGATAAAACCAATTTAAGAAAATAAAAATAAATGCAGATATCAGATATATGGGGTGAGAAATGTAGGCGGTTTTGTTCATTTCCATACAAATTGAGAGTTTTATCTGGGCACGCCGTGCTTGCACAGAGGTGGAGTGGAATTTGATCGCGAATTAGCATATTTAAACTTAATTAAAAAAATAGCTTAAATTGCATATGGTTTTAACGCTACAGAAGAATAAATTAAACATGACCAAAACATCCTTTTTTGGTGAAAATAATATAAATTATAACCAAAACATCCCCTGTTCATAACTTGCTATGGCATCGGTATATACTGACTCGGAAAGAAGAAGTTCCAGGAAGTTGCACGTAAAATATTCCCACAATCAAAACGCAACAAAAGAGGGGAGAGAGATCGTTGGAAATACATTGCAGTAATCTTAACTAGGAAGTAAATGAACAAAAAAAAAGGGCAAAAAAAAAGGAAATACCTTCTCAGGAATTGTAAGAAGAGGTTTTCAATGTGAATGGCGTTCTGATCAACGTAGAAACCCCCGAAAGCATCCATTTTCCCTTGCCTCAGCTCTCTCTCTCTCTCTATCTCTCTCTCTCTCACACACTAAACGAAACAAAGAGAAAAACTGCACACCAGGCTTCGGTCAGTTGGTAACCCTAAAGTTTTGGCGGGAAACCTATTGGCGCGATTTCTTCCCGCCAAAGTCTTAAGGTAACGTGAGGATTTACTTCTTCTGATAAAATGACGTTAAAGTCCTGTTCTTTTGGATAGTGACTTAAACGCCCATGGTTCTTACTTTTCAAATGTAGCTTCTAATCTCATTTTGATGGTTTTCCTATTGCTGAGTTCGAAGTTCAAATTGTCAAATAACTAAAAACATTTGGTGTGGTCAAAAAAATGAGTCTGCACCACACCGGCTGGTTCTTCAAGTTCTGATCAGTAGGTTATTGGTCTGACCTGAGTTTCTCACACATCTCTCCCGCTCTTAAATCTCTCTCTCCCCCTTAATCCCTCTTTCCCTTCTTCTTAGATCTCTCTTTCTTCCTCTTTTAAATCTCTCTCCCCTTCAAATTTTCTTTCTTTCTTTTTTTGATCACTTTGAAATGGGGATGTTTAAAAAATTAGAATGTTTAGACAAGCATTAGATTTTAAATAGAAAACCAGAAAACATCACATTCGAGATCAAATTAATCCATACACTTTATATTAGAAACACATATTTTATATTTATATTAGGCACTGAGCAATTTCAAATGTTTAATCATCTAATACAATTTACATCGATTGGGTCCGTGCCTAGGCGCAGACTTATGATTTTGGACGAGAGAGAGCGAGTGGATGAGGGATGGGAGAGAAAGAGAGAGATAATGAAAGTAAAGGGTGGTTACTTTAGGTTGGAAGTGAAAAATTTTAAGTCGGCAGTAGAATATTCTAAGTAATAAGTGGGGGAATTCTAGGGTAATCCTTAAGGGATAAAAGTTTTCTCTCTCGTTTTTTTGGGATGAAGAATATGAAACAAAATATTATCAACTAAGGGGAAAGCTTAATGTATTTGATTAGTTATTGCCTTACATTAAGTTTTTTGTTTAGCTTTTTAAACTTAGGGTTACAAATGAACATATGATGTTTATATAATATCCTCTTGAAACAATGGTGGATGTTTAAAATTAAATCAAATTATAAAAAAATTGTATTTTATATGAATTAAAAATTAAATCACAATTTTAGGTTAAAATAGTCATTTGCCCCTATTTATAATCTTGAAAATGATGAAATGGTCATAAAAAAAAAATGCCAAGGGCTTTAGGGCGTATTTCAAGATATTTGTACGCCAAAAGCAAAAGGATAAAATGAGTTGGCCCGCTACTTGTTAAATAGTATAGGACGGGCTAGCTAAAATTTAATTAAAGTATTTTTGTTATTAAATTTATAGGGAAATTTACATAAAGCCTCAATTGATTTTTTGAATTTCAAAGCAAAAAAAATATTAATACCTTTATTCTATAATTGTATTTCCAAATAAACTCCTAGGCTATTACCCAATTTACCGTATTCTTTTTCCTGTATATACCTCACAAGTCTTTTAACCTAAATAAACTCCATTTACCTTTTTTTTTTTTTGAGAAAAGTTTATATAGAGCCGAGGCTCTAAACAATCAAATTCGAGCCTACCTCAAAAATTTCACTAGAAGATGTTGTTTTTATACCCAAACATCCTGAAAGTCATCATCTCCACATCAAGATGCATGGACATGAGGAAAAAAAAATGGATTTCAAGATTTGGAAATAGAATATTTTGTAACCCATTTTTTGACCGTCAATTTTCAAAATTTTCAAGTTTTAATGGATTTCTTGATCTACACTGTTTTTTAAACTTTATAAATAAAGGTAAAAATATATTTGAAAGCTATCAAAAAGATTTCCAGTATCGAAACTACATTTTTTGACACTATTTGACGGTATAACCTAGGTTCTATCCAAACCACACCCTTCTCTTTTTGCCCATATCCATTTGTACAATTAGTACATTATAGCATTTACGCCTTGTCCTTTTCCTATTAACCGCATTATATAAAGGGAAACGTTTATATAGAGCCGAGGCTCTAAACAATCACATTTGAGCCTATATCAAAATTTATCCTAAGAGAGGTTGTTTTGATGCTCAAATATATTTAAATTGATCATCTCGACATCAAGTTGCATGGGCATGAGAAAAATTGGATCGCAGGTTTTGGAAATAGTGTATTTTGTTACGTATTTTTTGACCGTTAAATTTCAATATTTTCAAGTTTGCATAGATATGTCGATCTATGCTATTTTTTAAGCTTTAAACTTTATAAATAAATATGAGAATATATTTTAAATCAATCACAAATATTTTCAATATCAAAACCACATTTCTCACCGCTATTTGAAAGTAGGCTCTAACTTGATTGTTTAGAGCCTAGGCTCTATACAAACTACATCCTTATGGATTTGGGATGCCTCTTTTAACCTACTTTAAATAAATGATTTTTTAAGACAAAAATCCTCCATGGTAAACCATGTTTCGCTACCCCTCTCGTTTTAGTAAAATAAAGCTAGTCTGACATATAATGTGCTCGAGTGTCTTCTTGTCCGGACCAACTTGTTTTTTCATATAGTGAGCGAGAAGAGGTGTATAAAACATGGGTTTGGAGGGGGTATTTTTGTTATATTTTAATTTTTTTGGCATATATGATGGGTATATAATTGGGTTCGTTACAATCAAAGCATTCATCTTCATTACAAATAAGCCACAATTGCTACTAGCCATCATATACTAGAGTAGATGGCTTGGGGTGTCTCACATAATTACTTTTTATTTTTATATTTTTGAAGTTCGAGTCTAATTAATGAAATAATCACAAACAATCTGATTTAAAATTTGACATGTTAGAATTTCTATAGGATTTCATTCATAACTTATCACCATTTATAATTTATCATCAAATGGTCATGATTACGAGATAATTTTTGTATTTTTATAAATAAATTGAATCCAGATTTTTTACACCTATATAAAGAAAATTGTTTCATGAAGGTTGGACCGCATTTCTACATATGCCGTTCAAAAAGTGTAAAGCATAAGTGTTGTATCTAAAAACAATAGAAACTGATGGTTTAAATGTTTTTTTACTATAATTATTATTTTTAATTTTAAAAATTTATTTATTTTCTCCTTATTAAAGATTACATATCTTTAAAAATTAAGTCTTAAAATCGATGTAAAAAATAGTCATTAAGAGGCCCGCATTCTACATATGCAAGCTCGGCCGCATAGAAACCGGGTTCCGTAAATAAGGGGCGCGTGAATGATACAAGTAGGTTTGGTCATTGGAGGTAGCGGCAATTTTCCCACCCGCGTCCCCTGTTTAACCTGCACGGAGCTAAAAGGCCTGTAAAAGATACAAGAAGGAACAGAAGGGAGTTAGTTCTCTAAAACAAGAACAAAAAGAGAGAAAGGAGTGCCAGAGATTATAACAAAGCAAAGGAAACTAGCAAAAATGGTGGCTAATCAAGCCCGGCAACTGGCCGTTGATCTCATAACTTCAGATTTCGGTGATCTCGTTGCAGTGAGTAATTTGAATCCAGCTCTTCTATTTTCTCCATTTTCCTTTTTCTTAAATCAAGTTAAGGTTTTTCATCTTTGTTTCTGCAACTTCATCGTCATTCATGGATATAAGTGAAATCTGAATTGATTTATTGCTCTGGTTTCCTTCTCCACACACTTTCTTGTTCTCAGTTGAATTTAGTCGAGAGGCTTTTTTCACGCCCTTTCTGCAAGTTCAATAGTCAACCAAGAAATTTTGAGCTTAATGATTAAATGGATAATTAATTTAATGTTTTTGCTGTTTTTTTTTTTCTCACTCTGAAATGTCATTGCTAGAATTGTTTCAGAGGCTTTTTCATCTTTATCTCTGCAAGTCCAGCTATTGTTCATGAATATTTCCATCTAAAACGAATACAAATAAAGAAATAAATCCTATTTTTTGTTGGTTATTTTAATTTATTTGGCAGAAAGTGTGCAAATGCCTTCTTAAAAAGGGAGCACTCCCACTAGCAAGGTTGGCCATGGAGACGGAGCTCCCTCGTGAACAATTAAAGAAGTGCCTTTTGGTTCTCATACAACACAACTGTGTACAAGCATTCCAAACCAAGAAAGAAGGTATTGGTACTATTCCAAGAAGTTCTAACACAAAAGTAGACCCACCAATAAAAAAGTTTATATAAGGTTGCAACCTTACTTGTAGAAGTAAGGTTGTAGTAATTTATACGATCCATTTTTATTTGGACGTTGTAGCTTTGACACTATCCTAAAAGATGTACCACTTTTTGATATTGCCTTAAAAGATGTGTTAAGTTTACACCTTCCAACTAAAATAAATGGTGTAGAACATCACAACATTATTCGTAGAAAGGTTGCCACCTTAAATAAACCGCACACCAAAGTAAAGAGATTCTGGTATTGTTGTAGATTGATTAGTGGTATTTAATTTCTCAAGTGACTCTAAATGAAAATTGTGGATACTTGATACTTAGTTAAACTTAATTGTTTGTAGAAAACCATTGAAGGATGAGTTATATGGTGAATATTGTTGATTTAATTTGGAGTTATCACATAAAGTATCAGGGTGTATTTAATGATCTTCATTATTTTGATTCTAGTTGTATTTTTCAATCTGCGTGTGTCCTTTCAGTAACTGGGCTAGTTTTGAAATGGTTCACATGAAAATATCAAGTTCAAAAAAATTTCCTCAAATGAGTGGCTATTACGATTACTATTTCTGGATATATATAAAGTTGGATTATTTCCAGTTTTCCATGCTGTACTGGTACTAGTATCCATTTGTTGTGTTGATTCAAGTAGGAAGTGCAGAATTGCTAAGAGAACCTCGTCTCTCTCTCTTCTCTCTCTCTCTCTCTCTCTCTCTCTCTCTTTCTCTTTCTCTCTGTCTATCTTGTTGAATTTTTCTTTTTTTATTTAATTTCTTCTGTTGAATTTTATGCACTTGCAAAACGTAGTTGGAGGCAGGGTTATGTCTACAACAGAATATACTGCATTGCTGGATGACATTATTCATAGGCTGCGGTTTCCCAAGTTCTTGATACTCATCAGGGACCAATTCGATGAGCAGGTAAGCCTATTATTATACTGGTATGCTTGGTTCTCTCTCTATATGGCTTATTCTTCTGATAACCTGTTAACAACCATGCTGCATTGATAGTTAGATCTATGATCTTGGATCTGGGCATAACAACATGGGTTGGTCTTTCTGTTCCAGGTTTCTCATTACAAATTAAATACATACCTTGAGAAGTAATTTTTTTTATTTTTTATTTTTAAAAAGAAGAAGAAGAAGGAGGAGGAGAATGGGTGTGTAAATACCCAAACTGCATGGATTGTTTCAGTAACAAAAGATGATGATTTTAGTTTAGTCCTACGGCTCTGGACTAGCACATAGAGATACCAAATTGTTCGTTTTAGCAATATGGTTTGTGATCTCTGTGTACTTATCAGAAACAAGATATGGGTATTTGAGTGCTCATGGAATTTGTTTGTCCGTATTAATTCTCAAGGCAGCATGACATATTATTGCAACTCATTCTGATATAGCTAACTTATAACCATGGGCTATTTTACTTTAAAATCTCTAGTGTTCAACTTCACTTGCTAAATTATAACAATTTTTTTCCTACTCAATACATTTCATTTTTTTTTTTTTAGGAAAACCAGTGGCAATTTTATGTTAGTGAGATTATTTTCACAATGATTGGGGTATTTGCATATGGGTCGTCTGGCTTTTATGTGACTCTAAAGTCTGATTTTTAAAGTTCTTGTTCTACAGAAAGTAAATAGGGATAGTTCTCTGCATCTTTACTTATCATTGTTGCCAGGCAGTTATTTTGGGCTTTCATGGAGAGGAGTGCTAAGAATTTCATCTTTCGTCTACTTCAAATTTCATTTAAATAACATAAGCCTTTGTTTTGGAACGTAGTTCACATTCCCAATATGATTGACTTTTAGCACATAGTTTACATTCTCAATATGATTGACAATATTATTTTGGTTTTAAATTGTCCAATGAGTTCTTAGGGCATAATATGTAGCAACAAAAATGTGTGGCGATCACTTATTGTTTCCTGGTTTAGGCCCTATCCTATATGTTAAGGAGCAAGCAGTTTTGTTATCATGTCACATTTGAAAAATGAAATGTTTTACAGTGTGAGTGTCTTCTTGGGATCTTGCTCAGTCATGGTAGATCAACCTTTGAACAACTAATGCAACGGCTATTTGAAAACCAACCTGAAGGTAACTGACCATGAAAATATAGGTCCAAATGATTTTTTTTGTTTGCTCTATTTATTTACAAATTGCATTTATTTATTTTTCTTTGGATTTCTTGACACTACTTTCCCCTTAGACGATACATCTATTGTTTTCCTTGTACAACTTTTATGCAGTGAGTGGCGATATTACTGATCAAATGAGAACACGCTTTGCTAAGCTTGTTCAAGCTCGCTACGTGGAGCGTTGTCCAGCTTCTGAACCGCAACTCGTATTGGACTCGGAAGAGGGAACAATAACTAAAAAGAAGGTGGGTTTTAAGCAACTACATCTTGAAAAATAAAGGAAGCATTTTTCATCTTAACAAATATACTTCATTGAGAGGATTAGGGTTATGGCATACGGTACTCCAAATGGAGGCATCCATTATCCATGCTCTTGATGGGATGGTGGAAGTTAATTCATTGAGGTGAGTGCCACATTGGCCCCCCATTGCAGATGATCTCCACTGTCTATCAGCAGGAATGGACAAATATACTTCGATGAAATGTGTGGTATACCTTCCCTTTGTCTCTCAACAACTGCATTATGCCTGTGATCTTCAGTATGTGCATGAGTGTAGCAGTAACAAGAGTTGGCATCTGTTGCATGCCATACGACTATTGCATTATTGAATTATGCTAGACTTGATCAAGAATTCTGATATATTTTTGAAGGGAAAGTATCATATAATCCAATGGGTTAGTGGAGACCAGTCATTCTAATCATTGCAATTATGATGAATGATGAACAGTGATGGATATAGATTGAGATCCAATGAGATAGGCCATGACTGCAATGACAGATCTCACTTTCCATCACCGTCCATTTCATAGGAGGGTGTTGACTTCCATGGATTGTTTTTTATTATGGTGTGCTTTTCCTGTTTTTAGTGCCACTAGTAGAAGCCTCTTAATCATTCTGATTTGGTTTCAATACAAAATCCAAAAGATGTCATAGTTTTCAAAATTTCATTGTTGCATTGGACCTATGTGTGATCACTTGGGTAAGGTTTACACGAATTACCAAGCCACATGAGTCACAGGTTATTTCGTGATCCTAGACTCACAGTTTTGTGTTGCGATATTTCCTTGTTATACCACCAGTAACTCTCCTGACCAGCAGGATGAGACTTGCTCTATGACTTGGGCAAATGTATTGAATTATTATGTTGGGGTGTTTCTATCTTTTGCAAGGCCTAAAGGGTGCCCAAGGTCTACCTTCCTGCCTGCTCATTCGTCCACTCCCTCCAATTTCTGAAATTGTTAGTTCATTGGAGAATTTCAATATCTAACCTGTAGGGTAACTTTTTTTTGTGAATGTTATGTTAAAGCATCTGAATCATCTCAAGATTAACAGAAGACGAGAAGGACTACTTTTCTTGGCATCCTTTTGTGATGAGAAGCTCTTCTCCTCATAGTTTAGTTGTATCGATATTGCGTACATTAAAAACATTGTGGTTTGTATCAGTATTTGTTTTGATTATCACCTGTATGTAATGGCTGGGAAACTTCTTGTATTTCTGTATATCTTTATGGCATGGTATGGGCACAGTAATGCATGAACTGAAATCTATCAATTCAGTACTTCAAAATCCTGTATTTTATGTAACAATGTTTGGTAATGAAATGGAAGTTTTAAAATAAAGGACTTCTTGCCATAAAATTGAGTGGCGAAACTTAAGTTTTAAAAATTTAAATTCACAGGTATAGTGAAATCTTAGAGTGCATGCCCATATGTAATGGAATAGTCAAATAACAAAAGAAAAAAATATAACAAAAGAAAAAATGATGCTTTGTATATTAATATATGTATAGGATTGTTTTATATTATTCATAAAAGTTCTTTAATGTTTTATTTTTTTTAAGTTTGTACCATGTATAATCTTTTTATTTTTATTTTTGGGAAATTTTGGTACCTGTGGCGTCAGTGGTCATGCACTATATTTTTTATTTGAATTATTGGCATATAAAAAGTAATTTATTTCCTGAATTTAAACTTCAACTGCCCATTCGATTCTCTTCTTTTGCTGAGATAACTTAGCTATTTTTCTTGTAATATTGTTTTACAGCTCAAAGAAATTGTGACAGATGAAGAACGTGCTGTCATGGCTGCAGCCCCCTTGGAAGCTGAGAGGTTCTCATTTCCCACATATTCTGATAATGATGCTTCTACTGAATCTGAAATTATGGCAGATCAAAGTATTTTAGTGGGGGAAAAGGTTAGTGAAGTTTTATTGGATCTGTGTATTGATCTTGATCGACAATCTTATTTGTAGATCTGAAACTATGAAGGAGATCATGTTTCTAGCTCAAAGAAATAAGAAATAAGTTGCTGTTAATCCATATTTTTTGTGTAAAAGCAATTAAACCCTTCATTTCGTTGACTTTTCACTCTTGGAGGTAGACCTTGGAGATGCAAGCAGCTTGCATTTTACAGCAAGTGTATGGTAAACGTGTATACGATATGTATGCTGAAAGATACATAGGCATCATGTCTAGCATCCATTCTTGAATAGATGACTGGATGAGCCATTGCAAATAGATGATGGACAAACTGGCGGAGCTCTTGTTCATTCCACCATTTGTTTTGTGAAAGATGGTGGATTGCCTACCCTTGCATTTTCAAGTGCACATTTTGTGTGCTATATATCGCTGAAAAAGGAAGTTGTTTTATTCTTTGAAGGCTCAGTTAAAGAAGCAAATTAGTTACTTTCAACTGTAAACGGTCCCAATAGGCCAACATTTAGAGAGCTATCTTGGGAAGAACAAGATAATAACTCTTATGATCATAATCTCCCATGTCTTCCTTTTTTTGTGGGGGATGATGGAAGGATTCAAGCAATTCATCAGCAGATACAAGTTGGTAGAGATTGACTCTGCTGGGACCCAAAGATGCATGGTCTGACCATAGAGAAAGCAACTGTATGCGGACAATGTTTGAGTTATTCTTGTCTCTTTGGATTCAGAGTCAATCATATGAGAATCAAGCTTGATGGCACTACCTAAGCCGGTGCTTGACCATTGGCCTACAAAGTTCTAAGAGGAGCGGGCCTTCTCCCTTTTGGTTCGAGATTGTATTTGTGGAAGATAAATCACTGCTCAGACTGATCAGGGAGTGGTGGACAATCGTTCAAAGTGAAGGGTGAGCCTGGTGTAAACTGTGTAATAAACTGCAATTACTCAAGGCAAAGATAAAGAAATGGAGTTGGGGGAACTTTGGAAGTATCCAGAGCAAGGTTGAGGAGTTGATGGCTGAGATATTGAAGATAGATAAGCTGGAGGAAGGATGATCCCTTTCACCGTGTGGTCATGAACAGAGAACGCAAGCTGAAAGTTTTACTAGAGGATCTTAGGTGGTTAGATGAGGTTGAGGAACAAATGGCTTGAAGAAAGTGATGATGATACACAATTTTACATGCCATAGCTAACCACAGGAGGGTTAAATGCAATCCAGGGCTTCACTATCTAGAGCAGACATTATGAAGATGTGGAGGAGATGGAGAGGGATATAATGAAATTATTCTCAGAACTCTTTCATAGCTGAAAGCAGGCTTCCCTTCTCCACTTATTGGATCCCATTCAAGAAATCACCATAACAAAGTATAGAATGATTGAGAGTCATTTTGAGGAGGAATAAATTATGAAAGCTGTATTTAGCCTGGGTAGAGATCGAGCTAGCACCATATTGTTTCCCATTAGCATTTATTCACAATTTATAGTATTTATTGAGACCCGAAGTTTGCTCAGGTCTTGGGAATTCTTTGATAGGGGAAAGATCAACATTTAATGTCTCATTCTTTGCTCAAATCCCAAAACAGATGGTATGGAAAGATATTAAGGGCTTGAGGCCAAGCAGTTTGTTATGCAGGGCCTACAAGATAGTGTTAAAGTTCTTGCAAGCAGGCTACAAGAGGTTTTGCCTAAAGCTATATCAACTCGACAGGCAGCCTGCTATATCAACTCGACAGGCAGCCTTTCTCAAAGATCGCCAAATTGTTGATGGAGCACTTGTGACTTATGAGTGGTCACATTCTAGACATACGAGGCATTTGTAAATAAGACAGAGAGAATTCATATTATCGGGTAGAACGGGCCTACCTTGACAATACTATGCGGCTCATGGGGTTCAGCAATGGTTGACGAAATTGGGTTGTGGGGTGTTTGTTGATTCTGGCTTGTCATTCTTAGTCAATGGTTAGCCTGATTTTTATTTTCGAAGCTCATGAGGCTTAGGCAGGGTGATTCCCTCGATTCCCCAGAACTCTTAAAAAAAAAAAAAGCAAAAAAAGAAAAAAAGCAAAGAATAGAATACACTAATTTCGCCAGTCTTATCAAGATAGGGCATTTTTCATTCATAAACTGGGGTATAATAGTTCCAAGGGACCTTATTCATCATGTTTCATTTACCAAGAACTGTTTATTGCAGTTGAAAAACCCTTGATCTGAGCTTTTAAGCTTTTTCAGACCCTAAGAAAGAAGAAAACTACAGTTACAAATACAGGAATCTAGAAATCCATATATTTTGTCTAATATGTTGCAAGTGCAGCCATCTAGTTGTTCTTCATGTTCGATGAGTTTGTGATCTTGATCTCCTCATGCTGATGAGTCTTGATTGATACTCTTTGCTTCATTTGGCTCTAGAAAGGCTCAGAGTTTGTTTTATAGTCTTCCCATTCGAACCATTCGTTCTCTTCTTTTTGAAATGATTCTTACAACCCTTTTATTTGGGTTCTAGAGTTTTTTGGCAAAACATAAGAATGATTTGATGATCCCCCCTCTTTCAGCATCCAAATCAAATTCTATATGATGCCATAATTAAGCTACAACTACTTAAGATCATCCCATATTCAATTCGTGTTCAAATGTTTAGGGAATAGATAACCAGAAATGGGTCATCGGGAGACACATTTCCATGGAGATCATTGATCTTCTTAGTTTGAATCGCAAATGAAAATGGAATATGCATCTTCAGCAGAAAGCCATCTCAACATTTTGAGGGCCAGAGCTTGGAGATGTGTATTCTACCAAAATAGGTGGAATTCCAATCTTGTGGAGATGGCTCCTCACATAGAGCCATTTTACATATTACAAACCCACCTATAGTGGCTTGAGGTGTGAATGAAAAAATGAAGCCCTAGCTCTCTTTCACCTCTCAAGATACCACCCCTCACAAGCTCTCTCACCCCATGCCTCTGCACTCCATCTGCAACTAAGCCCAGATATGCTCTCTCTCTCTCCTCCCTGCACTCCCTTCTGCCTCTCTCTCGCCTCCCTACTCTCTCTCTCTCCCCCCATCTCTCCCCCTTTGACCTCTCGGCTCACCTCTCTGTCTCTCTCCCCCTCCTCTCTTACCTATCTGCTATCCCTCGTCTCGTCTCGTCTCGTCTCCCTTCTCTCTCTCTCTCTCTCTCTCTCTCTCTCTCCCGCTCTCTCCATCCCTTCCTTCCTCCTCATCTGACCTCTAGCTTCACTCCTCTTTGTCTCTGTCTCCTATTTTTCTTCTGCCTGTAACAACATCAGTAACTCTCTCTCTGTGATCTCTGCTGTTCTCAAAAACAGTAGCGTATATGTCAAGATTAGATTATATTTTTGACTTATATTCATCTTAAAATCGTGCAAACTTGGTCTCCATATTCACATGCACTATAATGCATAGATCAAGATCAAAGCACCAAGATTTCACTGCTGGAAGAAACGTGAATTAAATCAAAGAAAGCAGCGTTGAATTCACTTCTCTGCTGCTACTGTTGCAGCAGATGATCAACACTATTTTGATCTAGTTCCAGCTAAATCCAGATGATAAAAATCATCAATGGATCATCTTATCATATGAATAGTTCAAATCTATCATTTGATCGTCAAATCTGATGGTTTAATATTCATAAAGCAGATCAAATTGACCTAAACAGAGCATATCTTTGCTGTTCTCTGCTGTTGCTGTTGCAGCAGCTAAATCGTTTCAAAAACCTTTAATAGTTCTTACAAATTAATTAAAACATAATTGAAACATGTTCAATTTGTTTCACAACAGATCCCAGCAGTTTTTGAACAAATATTTCAATCAAAACATGGATCTAAGCTTTAAATTTTGCAGCTGGTTTTTCTCTTAACAAAACTTCAGCAAAAGCAAGTGTATTTGACACCGAAATTTGTGGTAATTCTCTTCACAAAATTGATCAAGTTATGTTGATTCTAATAATCAAGGCCTCAATCATTCAGTTCAATCGCATATTTCTCAAAACCTTGCATAATGTTTGGCAATAATACATCAATTATGTGATACAGTTTTCTGCTAAAAATCAGCAGAAAATGCTGCTGCAAATTCATTTAAATGATTCAAATTTATTTCAATTCATTTTTTGAACTTGTAGTTATGTTGATCTGCAGTAGTATCCAAAAATAATGGGTTTTCTTATAGATGAGAAATATGTTTGATCTATGTAACCTGGTTCAGTTAATTTGCTGCTGTTACTTGAGTTAGATTTTGTGTAACCACGTTAGATATTGGAAGACAAACTAGAGAACTTTAAAATGTTGCAGTTTCTTCCTCACTTGTATAAAACTACAAAAAGGATTGAAAAAAGATCTACCCACAATAATGAGTATTGCACGATATTGAGGATGGTAAATTTTCTTTTTTCTTAAAAAGGATGTAATAAATTTATGAGAGACACATCCTCCAGGCAATCCAAATAGTAGACAGGCATCATCGAGGTCTCTTACTGGATGCTATCCTAGGGCTGAGAATGGGTTGGATCGGGTCCAGAGCCACCGGGATCTAGATTCGGATTCAAAAAGTATACATGGGATCCAAAATATTCAAGATCCGAATGCAAAAAGTATACATGGCATTCGGATCCGGACCTGATCGGATCCAAAAAAATAATTTTATATATTATATAAAAAAAACATATAAAAAATATAATATAATATATATATATATATATTATCAATAAAAAAGCATACATGTATATGTTACTTTATATCATCATCATCATCATAGCCTTTTTCCAATTAATGGGGGTCGACTACACGAATCCTGGTCTATCATTCTGCTCAATTAAAGTAAACAGATATTGTAGGTTCATGATTCATGATAAGTTTTAGTTGAATTTTACGTTGGCTGCCTACCTAACACAACCCAGCCCCTTTGTCTGGGCATGAGACGGGTTAAGAGAAAGTTTAAGGTCATCACCCTTCTTAGACCTATATTACTTTATATATAAAGTAATATTTAATATTTTAATAACTGGGTCGGATCCGGATCGGATTCACCTATACTTGGATCTAATCCAAATTACTATTTGGATCTTCTGACTCGGATCTGAATTAGATCCATACCCGGATCTGAATTAGATCCGAAATTGGGGTTTCGGTTCCCAACTAGGTAAATTCTCAGCCCTATGCTTTCCAAACAGCAGACACCTATATTCTAGGAGATGCCGATTCCAGGAGATGCCAATTCTAGAAGAGGCATCTCCCAGGACAGGCATCTCTAGGTATCCAAACAGGCCCCTACGTTTCAAATTCAAATCAACTCAAGTGGTAAATTGGCCGTAGTTAGGCAGGCAGATTTTTATATTTCAAGGATCAATCTTAGCCAAATATATGGTGTAAATCCCTTTCTCCTTCCCTAGGACATTGGCTTGTAGATCATACAAAGTATACCAGAAAACCCTGCTGATTATTCAATATGAGTTTCACATACATGTGGCCGAGGTTGGGGTAATACCACAACTATAGGCCTTTTGATCCCACAGGAAGTCATAGTAGGTGGGTGTCGCATTGTGCTGAATTAGTCAATTGAAATTTTGACCGGTGCTCGTGAAATAACACTAGGATGTGAATTGGGAGTAGCGAGAGACGATCAAGATAAACTCTTAGTCTGGGTCACGATGCTGTTGCAATGCAAAAGTGGGCGAGGTTTGAGTCCTCTAAATTGGTCTTAGAAACTTGGATCCTGAATGTGCAAAGTCATCAGTGAAGGGGATTTTCTCTGTTGTGATCGCTTGGGCTAGTGGAAACAAAAATGTCCTTGGCAATTACTTTTTTCTATTTGAAGGAGCGTTTCATCTACAGGTGGAAGTATAAAGTTCCGACACCCTTGGAGGTTGTCCAATAAGCTAGCGGACTCCCCAGCAAAGAGTATTCAAGTCCCTTAGTTCGGCGACCATTTTCGTTAGTAGAAATTATCGTGAGACGTGAGAGATCTGCTTTTTATACATTTCAGGTGGGGTAAATAGGTGCATAATTTTTTTTTTTTGGCTTTTATTTTTTTGTAAAGCGATTATTTTTTGTATATGAGAAGTGCATTTAACTAGTTAATGTCCCCCCCCCCAAATCCAAAACAACCCCACCCCAAAAAAAAAGAAAAAGAAAACGAAAAGGAAAAAAAGCTTTGGAGATATCGAATATATGGTGGTAGTAACGACTGGAAGCTGTTGCATTGTTGGTGGTGAATTCTTAACTCTAAGGGTGGAGGGACAGTTTTTGATTGTATAGGAAGGGAGTCCCTGTGGTGGAACCAGTGCGGATGAGAAATTTTGGACTTCTCATGTTGGAGTTTGTAATGGTCCCATCTTATGGACTTTATGAGCTTTAGTAAGTTGGTCAACTCCTTGGGTTTCATAAGGATATGGTTTGAGAGAATGGAATAGATCCTTTCAGAAGTCCAGGTATGAAGTAAAGAGTGGGGTCTATCCATGGGCCCTTGGTAGTGTTCTTGGGAAGAATTAGAGTGATGAGAGCTTGAGATCCATAGTTAGAAAGGTAAATGATGGGCAAGAGGTCTAGGCGAGTTTATGAAGGAGCACAAATGTGGGGGAATGTAGCAAGTGAAGAAGGGACATTAGGAGAAGGATGCACTCTCTGATTCTTGGTGGAGCTTCGACTAGGGTAGAGAATATCTCTGGTTGGCAAAAAATGAGGATTGATGGTGCTGTATAATTGATGGGATGCCTATAGCTAGCAATGAGAGGGGTGTTAAGATGGAAGAGTCAGGTGGCAATAATGGGACTACCTACTGTCAAGGGGTATAGAGGTAAAAAAGACATCTAGGGCCATTTTTGCCATTCTCACTTTAAAGATGGCAAGGGACGGTATTTCTAGTTTTCTGTTGAACATCATCTATTTAATATGAAAGAATTAGAGATCTAGATCTGTTTTGTTTCATCCCATCTGCTTTAGGGTTTATTTTGTGAATTAGTCATTTCATATATTCTTTACTCTCTGAGTTCTGTTTCATATAAATTTTTATGAGTCTCTTTTTCTTTTCTTTCAATTTATCAATTAAACTTGATTTGTTTTCTGCTTCTAAGGATTCAATCAGGTATGTTTAATGGATTTATTTTATTGGTTTTGTACATTAGTATGTGTTTTGAAATATAAAGATGTTCATTTGCTCAATTTTGGTGCTGTTTTAAGTTTTTCCTCAGAGAAAGCGTGGGGTCATGGAGATGGATGATGATTCCATTGTTTTAGCTTGTGAGAAAGATGTTCTCTGGCGTGCCAATTTTGAGGAATTTGTATGCAGTCTTAGACATAAGGTGCATGTTCGCTCTAAACTTGTTCCCATACAAACCTACTTCTATTGAAAAATGGAAAATATGCACACATGACATCTTTTGATAGCATCCCAGGAGCACTTTGACATTATTGTGCTAAAACTCTCTCTCTTACTTCTTTTTGTTTCACATCACATTTTTACATCATAAACTAATAATTATTCCTTGTTTTCTGAAAATGTATAATATTGGTTAATCCTATATAAAAAATGTAAAATATTTGTTTAACTTTGAAATTGGCGAATATGCTGTCTCATATGGGATCATTTGATATCATCTAGTAACATGCTTAACTTTCTTAAGCAATACCCTTTTCACATTACAAACTGGCATCCTAAAATTTCAGTGGCTTTTTTAAAAATTTGATTGGTCTCCCACGAATACCTCAACACTTTAGCATTGTTTTGAAATTACATTATGCCCACAGCCCCAAATATTGCAGATGTTGAGTGCTCCATCAAATCCCTCAACACTAATCAATTTTCACTTTGCAATATCCAAACATGGATGTTTTCCCTTGAGACACTTCCACACAAAATCAGAGAAACGGCTTTCTGGAACATATACACTACTTTATTTGTATTAACCTGTGAAATATTATTTCCATAAATGTGTGAGTGCTATTTCTTTTCAAAGTCAATAACTCATTCATTTTCTTTTTCATTCTTAAGGCCTGTATAGCTAATGTGAGACCAAGGTTGGACATAGGGGCTGCAGTTGTTCTGGAAGCAATACTTAAGGAGACGAGAGCCAAAGAAAAACAAAACAAAGCAGAATATTCAGGTGAGACATGATGCATTCGTTTGTACATAAAAAGGGCTGTATTGTCATCATATCATCATAATAATTATTAGGATATCCCATAAATGTGTTATTTTCTTTGATATCAGTTCTGAACATTATACAGTAGCATGCTAGGGTATGAGTAAAGTATTTTGTAATCATAGAAATTCTTTGCCATTAGATTAATAAATTTTGAATGCATGATTTCTGGGTATGGATTGATTTGTGTCACAAATATTGATCTGTTGCCAATATCTTCTGACCCAAATTCAAAGGTTGGACTCTGCTCTGGCCCGGATCTTAGAGGAGTGAAATTGAGATGCCTCAGCGGGGTTCCAAAATGAAGATCAAAGAAAATAAGTATTGATATGACTTGGATGAGTCCTGAGAAGTGGTCTGGTGCACTAGCCCAGTTGAATCGGGACCAAGCTTTCCCAAGTTTTTGAACACTCTATAAAAGATTTTCACAAATGGATGAAACTATCAAAAAAAAAGAAAAAAGAAA
Source organism: Amborella trichopoda (assembly GCF_000471905.2). The sequence continues at coordinate 3,461,378 of NW_006500356.1, read as the reverse complement.
AAAGAAAAAGAAAGACTACCTTATTTTCAGTATGGTCATCTTTATTCTCATAAAGTAATATCGATAAAATAGGATTTTATTTTGAAAAGTAATATTGATAAAATAGGATTTATTTTGAAAAAGGGGAGTGTCTTATCAGGAACATAATAACTTGGTGGCTATAACTTAAGGTTGGTGCATAAAAGGTGACGCTGTACATACATATTGTAAAGCAGGAACATGAGTAAGTTATCTAAAAGTAAAAATTGAAAAGGTTCATGATATTTTCAATGTAAAGTCTTTGGCACTGTTTGGTTTTACCTCTTTCCATCAACGGGAATAAAAATTCCTAAAAGTTGCACTCGAATGGCTCATGTGCCACCATATGCAGGCACAGGTCTAGGAATGGAACACCTCTTATCAGCAAAATGCCGCCGATGGTGAGGTTTTGCTGATGGCTTATGACAATTTAAGAGTTTCTATTTTCATGATTATCTTTGACAGCCGGTGAAGATAACATTTGATATGGCTACGAGAACCAAATGGGGATTTGTATGAAACATATTTGTCTAATTTTTCATTTTTCCTTTTTTTGTTCTTTTTCTGATTTGGTTTTTTGGTTTCTAAATATCTGAAGTCTTCCCTTGAAGAGGGCAATTCTAAGCTCTTCACATCTCTAAAAAAATTGAAGTAGACCTGCGAAGGAATCCTGATGACTTCCCCCAGTGGGCTCTGAGATGAAGATGTTTCAATTGTGTTTGGACATCACATGCGCTTCCCTTGCTACTTAATTGATTGTGGTGTTATGCTAGCATTCTCCTGGTCCAAGATTTATTCTAGTGGCCAAATCTGTAGTTTAACCATATCATTGCCAAAATAGAAATTACTACATACGACTTCAACATTATTCCTGGCTACGCTAACCACCATACATGAAGCATTGCCGCCCATATGAGCTAGTGACTATTCCCTAAGATCAACACCCCAGCTATATTTTTATTCTATCCCTCTTTGGTCATCTCCCTTGAGAATACCGACAAGAAAATCCCCAAATCTGTGTATTTAGGCTTAAATTGGATGCTTTTGTCTCTTTATTGATTCATTGAGTCTCTTATAGATGGGGGAAAAAGAGTTTTAATTTTTATTTTAATTTTTTTGTTAAGTGAGCAGGGCAGAGATAACTACATATTTTGAGTTAAGTGGGCTAGGTAAATTGGACTAACTATTAGTTGGTGCAAACCAAACATTTCCTTTTATTGTTTTAAGCGTTGTTTTAAACGACTGACTTGCTTTAGAAACCTGACATGGCCAGGTCTGAGTCAACTTGGTGACTCTTGTGCGGTTCCAAAAGAATTAAAGAAAAAACCCAAAAATAGGAAAAATAATGGAAATTACAGAAAATAAAAAAGAAAATCATAAATTTTTTTAGAAAAATTAATTACAATGATGAAATGGTAAAATTTTTTTAGAAAAATTAATTACAAAGTGAAAAATGATGAAATGGTAATTTTCATATGTGGATCGTGTTGCTTTGATACTTTTGTCATTTTTGGCTTGCACTTGATAGAATCATAATATAAATCTCATTTTAGGCTTACACTTTGATAGAACCATAATATAAATCTCTATGATTCTATAATTTCTATTGCAAATTGAGATGACTACCATCAATTTCCAAGTTCCAACTTTATATTAAAGAAGTTCCATGTTCAACCAAATAAACATCACAAAGAGTCAGAGTCAGACAAATGCGCGATCTGCTAGAGACATAATGACACATAAAAAAAGGGGCTTTCCAACCCTAAACATTGCTCTACTGCCTATATGAATGTAGGGTCATAATCATCATGATTGTCTTTGTGGTTTGATATAGGGAAATAGATAGAGAACAGAGAACCAACACTACTTCTGGCCAAACACAAACAACAATTAGAAGAAACCTAGGGTTTCTTCCCTAAACCAACTAGGTTTCAAAAGCCTAGGGCTTTTGCTTCCTTTTTTCCAAAATAGTGTCACATGAATGAGCCCACGCACCAACTATTGTATTCTTTTTAATGTTCAAAAGACAATACTTGTCCATTCAAATAATAAATTGACCCATATGTCCAATTTAATTGACTTTTAAAATTCATGACACTAACTTTTAAATAAAACGATTAAAATGCCCTAACAAGTTCAACAATTAAAAATGGCTACAAATAACTAGAAGATCATCCCAAACAACGCGTGCTCTTCTTGTTCTTCTTGGTAGCCCTCCTAGGGTTCACATCCTCCAAATATGCATGAGACTTGGGCCGAATCTGTTTCTCCCATAGAAGATACTTGTCTCCTTGACCACTTGAAGTACTTTGCTCATCATTATTCTCCCAAGATTAAGGAAAACTTGCCTTGAGTTAGAACCTTCATCTTCATCCATCTGGTCCATAATACTTGGACAATCAACAATGTTGAAGATATTCGAAGTCTCCATATGTGAAGGTAAAGCCTAGGGTTCCCCCCTTGGAACTGAAAAAAAAAACTGAAACAAAACTGGGAAGGCTTGTTGAATCTTTGTCTAGGGTTACCCCCTTAAGACTTAGCATACCCCACGCTCGGTTATCAAACTGATGGTGCACTCTAATTCTTTGGTCCTACTGAATTCTCTGAATTGGAAAGCAACTCAGGCAATTCCCTCTAACTAAGCTCAGGCTTAGAGCATGGGTTTCTCATGCCCTTTAAACTGTTGGGGCATGCCACCTTGTGGTACCTCCCCTAAACGAGGATAGAGGGCTGGGCATGCCCCCTCTCTATGCCCTAGGTGATGCGTGCCACCCCTAGGTCTCTATGGGTGGTGCATGCCACCTTAGAGAGGAGACTAGATAGGGAAGAGAGAGGAGAGAGAGAGGTTTGAAAATCAGATGATGATAATGAGGGGGGGACCCCCTTTGTATAGGCCTCAATGGCCCTAGGGTATTCCTTTCTCAATTGGGATTCAATTTGACCAAAAACTTTATTGGTAATCTGTGAGGTGAGAGAAACAAATTAGAGCCACCCATACATAAAATCAGCGATCATGATTAGGAAGGAATCTAGGAACCTTTATGCCCTGAAGCTGACCCATATCCATCTCTAGTCAGACTACATCTAGATCTTCCATAGTCCAATAAAATTTGCTCTTACTCACTTAGAATAACTTCTAATATCTTTAGAAATCAAAGTCAACATGAAGATCCAATTCAAAGTCAAAGTCAAAATATTTCAAACTTTATCTTATGATCAAATCTCTCACAAATTTTTCAGCACATAAAATATTTTGGAATAATTAAGTGGGTTATCCCACCTATGTGGGCCTTGTGGCCCATGTGGGACCACGTTCCACTCCATGTGGGTCCCACCTAGCCCCCATAATCTTCCAAAATATAATTTATGCACTTTTAATGGTTTATAGCCATAAAGTAATTTAAAAATTCTAAAAATGTTTAAAAACCACGGGAACATAAATAATGCTTAAAATGATGCTTCTTATGTTAAAAAAAGAAGAAGAAGCTCAAACACTCAGAAATAGCTCTAGAGGTCGATTGGTGCCAATAGATCAATAAAAGTAACTATCAGAGAACTCCGCCCATTCTTGAAACTGTGATCCACAACTATTTTCTCAGACCAACCCACGGGATCCATGACCCACAATCATTCTTCAAGGGCTTATGACTGGCCTGTCAAAGTTTGGATGATAAATAGTGGAACCAAAGTCCTAGTATGTGGATTACAGGTATCTCCCAAAAGCAAATCACATGTACATATCATCTATAGTGCAAGGGGGACTCTCTACGCACATGTACACTTATCCCTTTACATGTTTGCTTCTCAGTATGCGGCTGTGATATGTACGTGCCATTTAGAAGATTGATGATTTGTCCCTCGCTCTCACGGGTCTACAACCACACACCGGAACCATGAAGTTCTCTTGGCCTACAAATAATCCTTTGGCAGTTTTCCTACCTCAACAAAGGGTGACCCTCTTGAAAACCCTCAATGGTAATTCCTACATGCCTAGGAGAGATGGTTTTGGACATGGCTCGGGCTATAGACCGCCTAACCCTAGGTCAGTCAACCAACATACACTCCCACTAAAGTGCTCAATTCATTATATTTTTATTATTTTGACATGCTCTCACGGGCTTTAAAGCCCATAAAGCCCCAACAAATTTGAATGTGGATATACCTGATTTTGATGGTAATCCTAAACCTGAGGAGTTTATAGATTGGTTAAATATTATAGAAATGGTTTTTGATTATAAGTTCTTGAAAATAAAAAGTAAACAAGTATTGCCATAAAATTGAAGAAGTGTGTCTTTGGCATGGTGGGAACAACTTAGGACTAGAAGGGAGAGAATGGGAAAGCCCAAAATTAATACATGGGAAAGAATTATAGGAAAAATACCTACCTGGAAATTATCTACAGTCCATTAATCATAGGATCAATAATCTTTATTAGAGTGTAAAAGAGTATATTGATGGACATACCTCACTGCCAACTGGTTCATCCAAATGTCACGATACTGTGGATGTTGGGGGCAGTTCTAGTCGCCTAAATCGCCCAGACAACAACGTTATTAAGTGCTTTAAGTGTTCGGGAATCGGACCCATCTCTTCTCATTGCCCAAATAGGAAGTTTGTCAAATTTATGAGGAAGTTTTCAAAGAGGACAACAAGTAGTCGTTTGATGGAGATCTTGTTTATGATGAGATACCAGAAGATGAGCCTGAAGTGACCTTTAACAACTATGGAGAATCTTTATTATCACCATTTTGTTTCCAAAATCCACAAGTTGTAGACATTGGGATTTGCCACCAATTTTCGATAAATGCTTAGATAAACTACAAGATTTCTTAGGATATCCGACCAATGATAAGGATCAAGATGAAGATGAAGATGTTCGGAAGAGGATCTTACTTGTGAAGAATATGGAGAGAAGGCAGAAGGGGACCGATCAAAATCATGGCCTTTCAAGATCTCAAGGATATCAAAGAGGTGAAGCATTCAAGAGATTTGCAGCATTGAAATCAAAATAGCATGGGGGAAGTGTGGTTGACTCATAAACTGCAAATTGTGGCCTTGGATTTAGAGAGTAATCAAATAGATGTCGAGAAAGGCTCTAAACACCAGAAAATGGGCTTTGTAGTTTCATACTGAATTTCAATGAGAATTCAGGAATAGCTGAAATTTGTACCAATTCCTTACCATCCATACGAGGGTCTGTTTCTTGAGGATTTCTTCTACCATGAATAATACTTGATCCAACAATGAAGAAGGTGTTTTTTGATGTTGGATTCATCTTAGCTTACTTCAAAATTTGAGGAAGAGTTTTCTCGAACCAGGGGAGATTGATGCAGGACAAGATGCCTCTTATTTTTGAATTTTTGTTATTAAGCTTTAGGGATGTAGTTTTTGGATTTTTTTGGGGGTTCAGTGTTAGGGTTTTTTAAGGGATTCTAGGGTTTTTCTTAGTATTTTTATGAGTGTTTATGGAATATTTTTTTTTATAAGGGGTAAAAATATCCTTATGAATTTTGTACATCTCCCAAATACAATTAACAATTTCCCAAAAAAAAATATCATTACGAATTTTGTATTAAGTTAGTATTATTTAGTTAGTCTTATTTTGGTGAGGGGCATTATGGACTAAAAGCTCTGGCTTCTTTGAAGGCCTAGAGGCCTTCACATCAATTTCTAGGAACAAATAAAAGCTTTGGTTTCTTTGAAGTCTTAGTTAGGGTTTGAGAAAAAACCCTAGGTTCTTTTATTGATTGCTTTTGCTTGTTTGTATCTTGCCGATTTTATTGTTTTCTTCAAATTTCCTACATTAGCAACTCTTTTGGATCATATCACACCACACCCTTGATCAGTCCTTGCTTGTCTCTACCTAGCTCATATGTGGATGGCTGACATGGTATAGTGCGCACGTGCCACAGTGGCCCCTTTGACCACGTTAATGAATGATGCCATAACATTGTTACTTTTATTTATGCCACATCATTGATACTTTTGTCGATGCATGCCTTTTTGAATAAGTTTTCTTTCATGCTTTGCAAATGTTATGTTGAAGTGTTATTTGACGACTTCTTGAATCAACAGCCCCTTTCTCGATGAATTCCATTGTACAGGCATTACTAGGAAGTCCTCATGGCCATCTGGAACATGTTAGAGCTGCCCTTAACCAATTGGGGGCCAGTTGCACAGGAGCGACAGAGGGATCCTACAGAATAAGTATCCACTGCCTTGTTTTTTTAATTCATTTATAATTTGCTCAAAACAAAGTTGAAGAGAATGCCCGTATTGTATAAATATCTACTAATTTATTTTTAGTTCACTTGATTCCTTTTATAATTACAATTAAACCAAAATTATGTGTTTCCTTGACTTGGCTAGGTCTAAAGAAAATAATTGAAGCTGCTCAAAATAGTGAGGTAGACATTTTATTCTTATTTTCTGTTTAACATATTCTGATCTCTCTGTTTGGAATTTATATGAGCTTTGTTTGATTCTTTTTATGATATAATTATTTAATGCTTCAGATGGAGTCTATTGTGCTAAAAAGATACGGAAGCGAGGGTTGCAGAATATTCAGATTGTTGGCTGATAAAAATGGCATGATTGAGCAAAAACAGGTGAGATTTTGTTACCCCATTTCATGGGGCCCATCGCTAATGGCTTAATATAACTGAGAGATTTGGATTTTGCACATTCCATTTCATGTACATGTCTAATATAAATTTTTTTTAGTAATTGTTTGATGTTGGAAATCTAGAGCATCTGATGAGCTCATAATTAGAAACTTGTACCCTTTACACTTTTCTACCGTGCTCTGGAACCATATTGATTCCTTCGCTTGGTATATTTTTGTCATGCTTCTTTATGCTTTTTTTCTTTGAAATATTTGTGTTATAATAACTTTAATTAATTGTTTGGAATAACTCAACTTATGAGTGTGCCATCCATGCTTACCATTCCCAGGCCCATGGTACTTAAATTTCAAACGTTTGTCGTTTGTATTATTGTAATCCAAATATTTCAAAGTGACATGCTCAAGTTGTGTTTAGCATCAGTAATGGCTTTGGAGCAATGTCTAGAATCTCGTAACTCACTCTCTGACTTGATGACAGCCAAAACTGAGTCAACTCACCCAAGTTTTTCAATTTGGTTAAAAATTTCTTATGCTGATAGCGTGACCAAGGCTAAATGGGGAAACACATACCATTGCAAAGATCACAACATTTTTTTTGTTGATCATAGTATTTCTAATTTAAAAACAGAAAAAGGGGCCAAACTACAGTTTGTCATAATAAGTCTCGAGGACCCGGCTAGCTGAGTTGACTCAGATGAGTTTCAAAAACTTGACATAAGTTTCTCTCTCTCTCTCTCTCTCTCTCACTATACTTGTCTGTTTACATCAATTTCTCCATTGTTATACTGCATTGGAATCTGAGAATTCAGGAACCAAATGCCATTTTATGGCTAGTTTGAGGTTTTTTGGACTCCATTGTAATGTGTTCCAGAGTTTCTTCTTCTTCAGAGTTTAAAGTGCAGAGTGTTGAGTAATTCTGAAAGGTTAACACATTGGAGAGGAGATAGCTTCCTGAATCCCTAAAAAAGTTGAAATTACAGTAAATTAAACTTCTTAACGAAACCCATTAAAGAAAGGACAGCTTCCCTAATCTGTAAAAAGACAAAAATCAAATTACATTCAATTAAACTTCAGAAAAACCCCAATTGTGAAACCCTATACATGAATCTCGAAAGGTAAATTCATAATCCAAATACCTTCAAGATCAATTAGGGATGGGAAATTTCCAGACTTGAATGGTGGTTATATCTTTGTTTGATCTTTCAAAGTTTTAAAATAAGTAATCATGGCCAAAATACTTTTAAATCTTTGCCAAAATGATAGAAAGCATAAATAAACATGTTACAAATATATTTCTTATTTTTTTAGGATTTTTTAATATATTTTAAATTTCTTTTTTGAGATCCCCGAGTTGGACCTCCAACTCGGGACAACTCGGGCTCGGCAACTCGGCCGAGTCGAAATGGACACTGGTTTGAGGAAGAAGATAAACTTGAAAAAGAAAAAAAATACAAAGAGAGAAAAAAATAAAAAAAGGAAGCATCCTTGCCTAGCCACATGCCCTCTCTCTATCTCTATCCCTTGCCCTGATATCTCTCCCATCCACAAAAGAAAGTAGAAGAGAGTAAAGTTGCACAGGTACTGTCTCTCTCTTCATTCTCTATGTTTTCTCTCTCTTCCCTCTCTCCCTCTGCCCCACCCCACATCTTTCTCTTTCTCTCTCTTCCATTTCTTTGTTCTCTATGTCTTCCATCTCTCTCCTGGCCCCACAGCCATCAGGCCAGGGAGAGAGAGGAGGGGTTTCGGGCTGGGTAAGGCCACTTAAGTTATGGGTCCCTTTTGTATGTTTTTCTGAAGTGTTTATCACAGGTTCTAACAACGATAATCAAGTCTAAGCAATTTATTTCAAAGTTTTTCAGATTTAAGATAACCTTTGGTGTGATTTTCTGTCTAAACTCCTGTATTTTTCCAGTAAGGCTCACCAGTTTCTTCCTGTGGATTTTTTTCAGCAAGGCTCTAGGGATAGGGTAGAGGTGGATAGAGAGAAGAGGCATTCGGTTCCCTCTCTTATTTCACCCATACGAGCTGGTGAAAGTGGCTTTTTAGCCTCTCTCAATCTACACCATTCTTCAACCCTATTGTAGTCAGGATTGGGAATGGGATCGTGATAGGCTAGACTCTCCCTATAGTTGGGATCGAGCTTTGTACACCTTGAATTTTAGGGATCTCGGTCCCAACATAGTGGGAGCTGGATGTTTTTGGGATAACACGATAAATTATAAAGGTCTGAGACCCACCTGGTAAAAGCATCTCTTTTCTCTTTGAAAAGTATATAAATATGATTTTACAACATAATTCCTTTCTTTTTTAATGGATATGCATCTAAGACTCGTTTCCATATAAAAAAAAATCAATCTGACATGAGTGTGATTTATATCGACCAACCCCTAAGGGATTGGGATTGTGTTCCCCCCATATGGGAGTGAGATCCACCCAAGATCTAGCTTCGGGAGCATGTGATCGGCAGAATTGCCACCAAGTTGGGAGATCCCAGTAACTACAGTTGAACCTTATAATCTCAGTCATCGAACCCATACTGTGGCATAGGCTGCTCGGATTCATTTTTCGAAACACACATAATTACCTTATCTTACTCAACAATTCTCGACATTTGATGCCCTTACTCCTCAGATATTAATCTTTTGCTTCGGGGTATTTGAGGTGATTAATTGAGGATAAAGTAGAAATTCTTGGCAGAAACAAAAGCATTTGTTAATTATTGTGGGGAATGAAATCACCCGTATGGGATGTGACATCATTCACATCAGGTGTGATGTCACTCACATGAAGCATTAATTTCTTTATAATAACTAATAAATGATGTTGTTTTCTTCAAAATATATCTATTATACACCTCACTAGTGACAAAAAGTGTTGTTATTCAAAAAGTTTTTGTACTTAAAAGCAAGAGTAATGAATGTCCAATAAGTAGCTTAAGGGGATACTCCATGAGAGGGGAGTAGTGTAACAAATCCCTTCATATATGCATGTATGTATGTGTGTGTGTGCACGCGCATGTATTTATGTTCATATGTGTGCATGCATGTATGTATGTGTGCATGCATGTATGCATGTGTATGTGTGCCTGTATGTATGCATGCATGTATGTGCGTATGTATGCGTGTGTACATGTATGTGCGTATGTATGCATGCGTGCATGTATGTGCGTATTTATGCATGTGTGCATGTATGTGCGTATGTATGCGTGCATGCAGTGTATGTGCGTATGTATGTATGCCTGTGTGTATGTTTGTTTGTATGTATGCGTGCACATATATGCACGTATACCCTCACTTGGTTCTTTAAATACAATTCTTATTCGGTGAAAGACAAAAATATCCTTATTGAATGTTGTGTATTATGTCATGGGTTGTTTCTTCTGATGTTGAACTTTTGTGATCTTTAAAGAAGAATGTGTTCTTCTGCTTACCACCATGCAATTTCTACATCTATATAGAAGTTAAGATCATTTCATTGCAGTTGATTTTTTTATTGTTATTCTGGTTTTTATTTATTGATTATCATTCAACACGAGTCTTCTGATTAGGCAATTCTGGTTTCTCTGATGTGTTTATGAGAATTTACTTCATTACTAGCTATCTTATCGTGCTTAGATTGTGGGAACAAATTTTGGTTTTTTTTTGTCTTAGGAAGGGCCTTTCCTAGTGATTGTTTTGTTCTTAAAACTACTTTCTATGAAGAAGTGGCTGTTTAATGTTCTAGATTAGGGCATATTTGGTCACTGGTTTCACATGAGAAATTTTAGTACTACAGATATGATATGTTGGCCGAAATAGCTAAATGTTTCTTGTTTACAGATCCCAAATCTGGCACTTATAGAGACAAAGAAAGCATTTGAGCTTCTCTACAAGCTCATGAAAGATGACTACTTGCAGATGGAGGTAAGTTAATTTGATCATCCATGATTACTTGCTGTTATGCCTTTTATATATGATGGTTCTCTCTCTCTCTCTCTCTCTCTATCAGGATTATACTGTGGCATAAGCCTGTTGGAGCTAGAGGGTTTGTTTGAACTGCAGTTTAGCGCATGTGTAGATCCCATCTAGGTGATCATATAAAAAGAATAGTCTGGATTTGCACGGAAAAGGGGAGAAAATGAGTACCGGTTTAAGTGAACTCCTGCCATCCCTTAGGTGGAGTTGGATCTAGGTCTTCAAGAACTAAAAATTGAATTTCCTTTTTTGGAGATAATGTTTTTTTTTGTACTGACCATCATTTTGATTAGGCAAAGATCATCAAATCTGCACTGTTTTTGGAGCTCTAAATCCATGAATCAATGACGAATATAAATTTACAGTAAATTGAGATGTGTTCTGGATTTCGTAATTTCCTCGAAAACTAGGACGGGCACATGAGTCGGTCAACTCTCCAAATACATCCATCAAGTTTATCCATGGAATGATGAGGTGGAACCTCAAAAACCTTTTTAAGGTACCATGACATTGTCTACCAAAGTGGTAATGAATGTTCAGTAGGCATCATTGAAACATTTATTTTGTCATCAATATGTTGTGTATATGTTGCTTGGGGAATCCTGTGAAAACGTAATTGGTCTATCCTTAATATGAATGGATTCAGAAAAGGGACTTGTGACCATATATTGGTATTAGTTAATAAGCATTTTCTCATCATGAACTTTGTAATGGCAGCACACATAGGTGGCTGTATTTCACAAGATGTCCATCATAGTTGACTAGGTGTTTTGTCAATAATCTCCACTACTACTTCCTATACTCCATTCCTTTTATCTACTGGGGGTTCTTTTAGTATGTCTCGATAAACGGTAGTAGTCGTGTCCATTGATATTGGTGTTTTGATTCTCGCCGTTTGTTTTTTTTTGCTATTTGATGTGATTTATAGCATTTCAGTTGTGCATTCCTTTTGGTACTGCATGCTTCTTGTACATATAATGTATTCCCTTTCTTGTTTGCAAGATTCCCAGTTATCCGGTGTATCTCATTGTCTGAAAACAATTTACAAAGAGAGAATTACTGAAAAGCTTTTCTTGGTCTCCTCATTGCAAAAACCTTGCTCATGATCCCTTGCAACATCTATCTTCATCTCAGTGGAAAACGAACTTGGGTAGTGCTTGAACTGGATTGGAAAGCCATTGTTTTGAGTATCAAGGAAAGCTCATAGGTATAGAAACAATGAATTAATGGGGCTTGCTTTATTTATGTTTTACTTTTCGAGTACACAGAAATCTTCACAATGATCTCACTGTCCAAGTTGGCAGGACATGAGGCTGTTGGTGTTTTGGGCCAAGAAATAGATGAAGCTAAAGGAAGAAAGAAATTTTTAGATGCTAGGCAATTACACCCTGCGCAAGGTATTGGAATCAGCTACTAGTCAGCTGGTTTGAATATCAGTCAAGCAAGTCCGATCGAAGTCTTTGTTAAATGGGTCTGATGTTTAATCACTTCATGAGCTTTTTCTGTCTGACTGTATGGACTGTCCTCCAAAGCATTTGGGAAGAGTTGCACAAGTGGGGTCACTGGGAACTATGATTCAATAATTAAAAGTGCTGAAGCATAAATGAATAACATGAAGATCAAAAGTATTGAAATATAAATAAATATGAGTATAAGATTGAATTAGAAGACCTAGAATTGAGCAACATAATGCTTAGAGAACACCAAGTAAGAAGAAGATGCTTAACATGGATTTAGAAAAGCTCATATATAAGCAATTAACAAAAAAAGGAAGGAAAAAACTCTCATGCGTGTTTATGAGAATCTCCTTACCCCAAACCTGGCCAAAAAAGGAAAAAAAAAAGGGGTTATCCTGGCTTTAGTCTAGGGTGGCGTCCAATTGCCATTGTTTTTGGAGGTTTGGATTAAGCCTTTTGATCGCACCTGCCAAACCTTGTTGTGAGCTATATGTAATTAGCTATGTAGGTTACCTTTTTTATTTATGATAATTATAAAACTTCTTTATTTATGATAATAACTTATTGTGTTTTGGCCTTCATCCATGGCATCATACGAATGGCCCAATTGGTCCATTTCTTGTTATTCATGATGCATGGAACCTAGATCAAAGACTTATTGATATCCCACGTTTAGGATTTTCCAAATAAATGATCACTGTTTGCTCTTAATGACATTTGTTTTGGTCAGTTCTTCTTACATGAATTTATCACAGTAAGATATAGTGTTGATGATATGTGGTATTATGCTGGCACTATGAATTTATCATGAAAAAATTTGGTCCTGTTTGGATGAGAATTAATTTTATAAGGTGTGAGAATTAATTTTAAAAGGTGTGGACTATCTTATCTAAAATTAATATACTTTGCATAATATCATGTTTTTAGTTGTTTGCTAAGTACCTTGTATTATTTAATTTTTTTCGGCAATTTCCAGCTATTTTTGGCTAAAAAATATTCTGCATGAAGTAAAAACAACTTTTCAAAAAGATAAACTTAAAACTGCTTATGTGTATAAGAACAGAAAGCTGGCAGAGAGGAGAACTGCATATCAAAATTTGAAGTTATTTGGCCACTGGAATCATGATTTATGGCTTTCTATTTTGGATGAAGAAAACTTGGCGGTAGCCATAGATTGCTCCTCCATTGCTGGACCATGCATACAGTTTGCGCTTTTGTAAAAGTGTGGTGGTCCGGCAATTGTAGCATCAGAAACGGCACTTCCCGTCGTCGTTGTATCTTTCCATCATGAAGTTTTCTGGCCTTGCAGGGCCAAATCTTGGTCGTCCACCGTTGGATCAGTTTGATTTCTAGAGCGTAACTTTGGGGCACCTCAGATTAATGATCTGACGGTAGGATTATAGTTTTGAGTGACCAGAGGTGATCGTGCTCTCTTTTGGACTGTCTGATTGCCTTGGCTCTGATTTTCCTCATTTTTGGCTATCAACTGCCAAAATTTCTGGGTGAATCATCTTTTCCTCATTTGACAAGTGATTTGAATAAAAAACTCCCAAAATTGCTGGAGTTATGATCAAATTAGTAGGTCTTTTCTAAATTTTCAGCAGTCTCCACTTTTAGGCAAACTTTTCTCTGGAATTTGATCCCCAAATCGGGTCGGAAACTTTAGACATTTTATATTGATGAGAAGGGGGATCGAGTGAGGAATGTCCTTGCAAAATCAGAGCTTAAAATGCCCTATGGATTGCGAGATATTGAGCTGGGAGTGAGTTGTGGTCATGGAGACTGCAACACACACAAGTTCATTTTTGATCACCCACAGGTCTCGATAATGATCCGTGCTGGGTAAACCTTCTATGTGTATATGAATGGCAAACTGGCAAAGAGGAGAACTGCATATCCAAATTTGAAGTCTTTTGGCCGCAGGATTATTCTTATGATTGATACTAAACAACAGATAATTTATTATTGAGGATTAATTTTGTTGAAATAGTAAACTAGTAGTTCTGCTTGTTATCATGCAGTAATGCATCCTTGATAATGGCAGGATTTTTACTCTAGCAGGATTTTGAAAAACATGTCTGTCGTCCCCCAAAAACAACTGAAAAGTTGGCAAACAAAGACAACTTTCTTAATTAAAAAGATCCATAATAAATATGTTCCATCTCAGAAGAATAAGATTTTAAGTTACATGAATGAAGGATAAATACTTCTTTGATTTAAGGTCCCTAAAATGCGTTAAGTTGAATCTTTTCTATTTTGCTCCCGATGGGCATTGTTAACTCAACCTTATTACTTCCAGGAGTTTTAAAGTAATTGCTTTTCATTGGTTTATGCATGAATTTCATATTTTGTATTAAAAATTTATTTTCATAATAAAGTAATATATCAATTGAAAATATTAAGATTCTTATAATTTTTTTATAACTTGCTAATGACATCCTGATAATGATAATTGTGAATAAGCTGTTGTTACTGGTTTAGCTCTTTTTTTCTTTGATGCTCTAAAGAAAATCTCTTATGCAAACAATATGTTTTTTTTTTTGGGTAAGTATGCAAACAATATGTTTATCATGGTCAGTTAACAGCTTCAAAAAAAAAACAATATGTTTACCATGGCTCATGAGCTTTTGTTTGAGTGGTGCCATTAGTCTTACTATTATGCAAACGACAAGTTTAACTATGGTTAGTGAACTTTTGTTTGAGTAGTGCTGTTAGTCCTATAGGCTGCCTAAGGTTAAAAGTTATCAAACTTTTTTTGGGTGACCCATTCCCTGCTACATGTGGCTCCGAGTGTTTCCATCTGCATTTATATCAGCATGTCATAATATTTTTTGGCTAACTGCCGCATAATATAATTTGGTTTCTATGGGAATGTAATCCTGTTAACTATTTTCTAGAATAAGATCGATGCTACATAGTTAGTGCATAGGATAGGGGTCGCAATAAGATGGTTCTATTTTTCATGTTGCCATCTTCAACTTACACCAACGCACGTATCATGTATGCCAAATAAAGGGGGAATCATCCTTAGGAGTTGGAATATAGCTGTCTTCATGAATAACTCCATTTAAGTGGCCAAACCAAGACCTTGGAGCTAGTTTCAGCCAATATAGACCTTTTCTCAACCAGCACACATACTATGGATTGGTAGAACTATATCCTGGGGGCATGTCATAGACATAATCTCCTAAAGATGACCATTTAGAAAGGCATTCTTGACATTCATCTGGAATGTACCTCAATGCTTTGTTGAAACGACAACAGCCAGGGTTCTAACAGTAGCCATTTTGGTTACCAGTGCAAAGGTCTTCATAGTCCGGGCTATACTCTTGTTTGTACCCTTGTGCAACTAGGAGTGCCTTATGCGATCAAGAGAGCATTCGGTTTGAGCTTTATGGAGTAAACCATTTTCATCCAACTTTTGATGTTCAATTGGGCAGTAGTACCAGATCCCTAGTACAATTTAGTTCTAAGCGTCAATTTCCTCCTGCATAGTCTGCCTTCAGCATAAGTTTTAGTCGCTTGTTTATGCGAGATACGAATGGGAGCAATATCCCAGGAAGCTACCGTGGTGAAGGGTCAGAGATACAACATATAGGACAAGTAGAATCTGGCATGGGTGAAGGGACTGAGGATACTGAAGATAGGATACGTCTTTCCCTTCTAGATGTATACAAAGTCAAAAGAGTAGGATAGGTCTTTCCCTTCTAGATGGATACAAAGTCAAAAGAGTCAGACAAAATGGGAATGCTATCTGAGGATGGAGAGGTTTGCAGATTAGAAATAAATCATATATTCAAGAGAGATGGCATTGTCAGAGATATGTAGTTTATTCTACACAGGGTCATTAGTCATAACATCTATATTCTTTTTGAGAGTCATGAAATATCCCCGAAATACACTTTTGATGACCTTCGGTCCCAGCTTATTACATCTATTATTAGGGAGATGGGTATGTATCAAACATAATGAAAAAATTCTAAGGGCTCATTTGATAATTGGAATTTCTAGCTCCAAAAGCTAGAAGTTCCGGTTTATTACAGCACTAGTTAACATGAAATGTTACAGGAAACTGGTTTAGGACATTCTTTGAGAACCTGCAGCTTCCATCCCTGCTATGGAAATTCGCTTATCCTGTTTTTTAGGAAGTTCACTCTTGCCCTATTTATTTTTTGCTTCTCTTATCCTCTCTCTCTCTCTCTCCTTTCTCTCTCTAGCTCCACTATTCTCTCACTAAATGTGCCTCTCTCTATCTGTCTCTAACAATGCCTTGCTCTCTTTAACTCTCTAGCCCTCCCTTTCTTTATAAATGTGCACTTCTCTCTCTAACATTATTTAGCCCTACGTCTCTCTTTAGATCCTCTCTCTCTGACCATGCCCGTTTTGTCTCTAACTCCTGTCTCTAACGACACCCTTCTCTATCTAACTCCTTTCTTTCTCTAAATCTATCCCCCCCCTCCTCTCTCTCTCTATAGGTCCTCTCTCTAATTGTGGCCTTCCTCTCTAACTCCATGCCTTCTCTAAATGTGTTGTTTCTCTCTCTCCTGAAATCCTCTATCTTCTCCCTTTGTCTCTCTAACTCATTTTTCTCCCTAAATGTGGCCTTTCTCTCTTGAAATCCATTCTCTCTCTAATCTTGTTTTTTCTCTCTAAGCCTTCTCTCTCTCTCTCCCTTCACCCCCAAACTTATTCTCTCCGTATCTTTCTCTCGATGTGAAGCCATGAAGCCTAATTCCTATGAGGTTTTGTTAGAGCACTGTGAAGCACAATCTTTGTATTCAAGAAATTCCATATAGTTTATCAAACAAGTACTCTAGAACTTCCAGATATCAACAATTCCAACTTCTTGGAAACTAGAAGTTCCAAGTTTCAGAGAATCCTTTGCTTCAAGTTACCAAACGTGTCCTATGGTGATCTTTTTTACGCTTCTGATTAAAGAAGCTCCCAAATGGGGCCATGGCATCTAGAATTTCACCAAGGATTCTATCAATCAAATAAATACTTGTACATTGTTTCAAACAATGGTTCTCTCAGCACCTAGGTGCTGGGTGGACCCTAGGGCACACGCCTAGGCCTGGGCGCCCACCTAGGCAGCCGAGGTGGGTGGCCAGCCCAGGGCCTGTGCCCTTTTTCTGAAGAAACTGTCATTTTTCAATGGTTGTTATTTTGAAAAAACTGACATTTTTCAATAAAGCAAAAAAAATATCCTCTGAGAATATTTTGATTGTCGCGTATTTTTCTTCTTTTGTTTTCAGATATTTTCTCAAACGTCGCCTTTTTCTTTTATGTTTCTTATGTTCTTATTTTTTTGGCTAATGCCAATTCATACCATGTGAAATAGAAACAATCACTTCTAGTTGTTCCCCTATTTCCAATTTTTGAACCTGGCTAAAGAGATGCAATAAGATGTTTGATTGATTCCGATAACTTAGAAAATTGGCTGATGTTTCATAATCATAGGAATCTCATTTTATGTCGATGCAACAGCCCCATAGTAAAATGAGAATGGAGAATACATGTCAACAAGTGGCGCCCAGGGTGCATTTCTCACTGTAAAAGTAAAACAGGGTGCCTGCCTAGGCACTGGGTGCTGGCCGCCAGGCTGGCTGCCTAGTGTTTTTGAAACCTTGTACTTGTATGACATTCTTGAGCCTAATATACCTTAAAAACCCGAGAGTGATGCATTAGTACTCTACGAGTCTCCATGATGTGACCATTCTCTTCTGTTGTATGAGGGCACGACCACAGATGGATGATTCCATGATCCAATGAGAACTCTTGAAACTATTCTGCCCTTGAATTTTATTTTGGTATGATGTGCTTATGTTGTGTTTTTTAGTTGTTGCATGAAATTGTTTAAACATAGAGAACACTTTGGACTTCAATATTAAGAAATAGCCCATGTATATACTGTCCAATCATCCATAAATAAAACAAAATACTTTTGTCCTGTCTTAAATGGAACCAAACTCGGTCCCCACTCCCCACACATCACTATAGATATCAAAAGTTGTAATAGTATATGGAATTACTAGAAACAAAAGGAAACTTATGAGATTTTGCAGTACAACAATCAGGAAAAATAAAATTCAAATAATAGTTTTTCCCATCAAATTTATTCATGAGTGGTAGAATAAAACAAAGTAGCTAATCTATGATTTTTTGGATGACCTAACGACAATGCCCTAGGTCCCCAAATTTATGTGCACTCTTAATATCACTATTTGGTGGGGGAATTAAACTAGTGGCAGTAGATTTGGTAGATGTCCATCCGACGATCTTCCAAGTTCGGAGATCCTGTACTAAACCACCAGAAGAGTGAAATAAGATGAAAGCAATGATTGTGAACAAGCTGTGACACAGATCAAATCCTCAGAGAGTTTAGGTAAGCTTTGTGGAGGGAGAGGCTTGACGAGTCAGAAGGGAAAATGGATACAGATCCAACACCAGAGAGTGGATGAAATTTTCCCTTGAGCACCGTCGTCATTATGATGAGTGATGTGCTGAATTTTCTCCACGTCATTTGTCTCAATGGGTTTTTACTCCCAGAATCAATTCCCCAAGAGTTAGACTGAAACATAACAGAGGAGGCTCCTATTCCATCATCTCCGGAGAAAGCAGCTGAGTAGTACTTGATGTGGGAGGTGGTGTGGACATAGGAAATTGTACTATAGTGGTACCATCTTCAATTTGAGTAGAGCTGATACTAGCAACCAAGGCATGAGTCTTTGGATTCTTAGGAGGCTCCTCTTCTTACATATGGATCTAACATGGCCAACTTCCTTACAGTTACAACAGATGGCTTTTGGATTCTTGGGACATTTAGATGATATATGGCCATACCATTTGCAGGTTTTTGCACTAGAACGAACTGAAGAACTGCATCATGGAGCGGATTGTTACTATTCCCTTCAACCATGTGTCTTTGGCTAACAATTATGATTGTGGTTCCATCTAGGATTGGAGATCTGGCGAACCGGAACTCATCTCAAAGTTTCTTTAGGAACCGGTGTGGACAGGATCTAGCTTTGGTATAGTCCATAGTTTCTCGAGCTGCTTCAAGAACCGATGGTTCTTTCAATTCCGCCATTAATACTCCTGTATTATCCTATTCTCCTGCATGAAGTTCATCGACTCCTGCGTGATTACTTTGCTGGTAAATCTTGCTCAAATAATCTCACATCTCCTTGCATGTGGAAAAAGAGGCCAAGTCCAGGGCAATGTTATCCTCAACTGAGTGGAGCATCCAGGTTTTAATTTAGGTGTGATGGATGACTAGAGGAAATAGTTTTTCCCATTGAGTTTGGAAGGCACAAGGTGAGCAAAATAATCAAAGTAAGAATAACCAAAGTAAAAACAGCACTAAAAGAAATAGAGAACTAGAAAACAAGCATTGGTCTGCCTTTAAAATACTAAAAGAAACAGAAAATTAGGAAATAAGTGTTGGACTGCTCACAAAAAACTAATAGAGGCCAAATATAGGAACCAATTTCCCCCCTAGGAATTGAATCTAAGTTTAGATCTTGATCAAAGACCCAAAAACATCCATGAGAAAAACCCTCAATTTTGAAGGAAAATGATGGAGGGTTCTTGCAAAAAACGAGTAGAGAGAGAGAGAGAGAGATCCACCGACTTATTTTTTATCAAATCTGAAAGAAAATCCCTTGGATCAAACAACCAGACTGATAAGCTTATGCGAGAAAGCAAAGGACCTTTAGAGGAGAGAGGTAGGGCATAAAAACCCTAATTCCATCGCCAACAGACACGATCTAAACTCTGTTGATAGAGAGGGTACGGGAACCCTAATTTGAGTGCCAAGAGACATGATCTAAACTCTGTAGATAGAGAGGGTACGGGAACCCTAATTTGAGTTCCAAGATTCACATTCAAAACTCAATAAACTCGCTTTGGAACTATGTTAGATCATTAAAGGACAGTTTTGATATCTCAAGTCTGCCCTAGAATCCATCAAATAGGTGAAGAATGAAGATTCCAAGTTGTTTTCAAGAAATGGTACCATAAAGCCAAACAAGGACTTGGAAAAGTCATGTTTCACACTTGTTCATACGATTTCTCGTATTAAAATATAAAAGGTCATAGGAGTACAACATTAGCCCCAATGAACTACAATATTGTGGAAATGTCATTTGGCCATATTTGCATTTGCTAAATGATCATAAGATTAAGTAAATGATTACTATGGAGTTACAATAATGAGTTATTCCTTTTCTCTTCCCAAAACTGCCTTTACAAGGTGGATGCTAAGTTGCTGGGAAAATGATGTAGGGAAATTGATAGAACATATAATGAGCAAAACTTTTAGGCCAAACACGAACAATAACTTGGAGAAACCTAGGGTTTCTTCCTTATCCCAAGCTAGAGTTCCAAAAACCTAAGCTTTTCTTTGTCTTTCAATTCTGAAAATCTCATGGGATGACCCCCTCAAGGCCCCACACATTTGTTATATATTATAATTTAATGCTTGAAGACATTAAGTGTCCCTACAAAAAATAACATGATCCAAGAAGTCCAAAATTACATCTAAATTCCTAATAGCAATTTCACCCTTGATAAAACAAAATATTCTATAAACACTATAAGCACTTATCTAAACAACTCCTAAAAATAGAAAAAAACCCTAGAGTCCCCAAAAAACTTAAAAGCCCCAGTAAATGCTAAACAATATTAAAAAGGGAAAATGATCTCTACCCCCCTCCCTGTAATTTCCATCCCTATTAGATCCTTAGCTTTGCCAAAATCCCTTGTACCCCTTTAAATTTAGGGAGCCCCCCAATTATGTTTTTCTTTGTTCTTTTTACAAATTTGATATTTTTGTTTTGCAAAATACGAAATCCATTCTTTAGTCACCTCACCTCTCTTCCCTTTCTCTTCCTTTGCCCAATACCATTCTTACCTCTGTAGATCCCACTCTACAAATTTAGACTTGAAAAGAAAATGAATTTTTCTTTAATATTATGACCTATTTTACAATTGCATCAATATCTTTTGAACTTGCAAAATGTTTAATCAAGATCTTTATTACTATTATTAATGGATTATTATTATTATTATTTATTCATTTATTAAAAAAATTTATCAAAATACCTATAGGAGATGAACTATTTAAAAATTAATTAATTGTTGTTGTTATTATTATTATTATTATATTGTTATTATTATTATTATTATTATTATTATTATTATTATTATTATTATTATTATTGTTATTATTATTATCAATAAATTTTGTATATAAAGTGACAAAAAATATAGATGACTAATGGATGGGTTTGGCATTAGTAATACAAAATAATGAAATTTTTGAAAAAAACAAAAGAAAACATAATTGGGGGCCAATGGTCCCAAAGTTTTGAACTTGAGGGGGCACATGGGATTTTGGTGAAGCCAAGGGTCTAATAGGGATGGAAATTATAGGGTGGGGGTGTAGGTCATTTTCCCTATTAAAGTTTTTCAGAAATACCGCTATGAACAGTAATATGTGAGCATTACCCATGAAGATTACTCATGAATAATAGTAATTCATGAATAGTGTAAAAAATAAAAATAAAAAATAAAAATAGGAATAATTTGTTCCTGCATCAGAAAAGCATGTTGTTATGGGATTTTTCTCAGTTTAATGTGCTTAGTTGTTGGTGCAGGAAGTGGCATCAGCCCAAGGGAAGTTGTTTTTGTGGAGAGTGAACAGAAGTTCTCTTCAGGAAAAAATTTTGAATGACATGTACCATGCAGCTTCAAACTTGTGTCAGCGGCTTGCACATGAGACAACAGAAGAGCATGAGGTATGATAAAACTCTAAGGCACTTTCAATACCATGCTAGGGAAAAATTGCCTTTTGCTACATAATGGTATTTTCCTGAAGTTTTTCTAATTTTAATTAAGAAGAGAGAGAGAGAGAGAGAGATTATTGGGATTTTAGGGTATCTTGAGGAGACTCTAAAGAGCGATACAGAGTTTATTAGGGCTTTTCCACCCATGGAATTAGGGTATCTCGAGGGCACTATACAGAGTCATAATGGGGGCTCTCCATGCCCCTATTTCCCCCATATTTGTTGTGCAAAACCTGCACCATCCAAATAAATGGATGTTACAAAAAACGTTGCAGCCTACCTTATTGTGGCAATGCTACGGCTGTATCAAAACGGGACTCTTTAGTTCTTAAATGTGCCCATGAATTTTTAGCAGGGATAGAAACCAAACTCCCAGTCCAAGTCTGTAGCTCTTCTGGCACGTTTGGCGTCTGCCCACGTCAATGGGGTTGCTCTAGAAGCCCAAGGGACCTCTAAGGATCCATGGTCCTTCGAGACCCAATGCTTGCGATCTTGTCTCCTCTCTCATAGGTGTCTATTTATACTCAACTTGCCTCTCTAAAACCCAAAAAAACTACTTTCAGTACAAGTTCAAAGCAGTCTATGGACCAAATATCCCACAACTCAGGGGTGCTCCTTGAGAAGAACTAAACAACATAGCAGCCTGGATGCCAATCTATTGGGACTGCACAGGGACTTCAAAGTCACCTAGCGGACCCATAAGAAAAACCACAATGGGAGAATCCCGGTGAGTATGGACTCTTTTATCATCCGAAACCACCTCAACAACGATCCCTTCCACGGCTTAACTTTTGCCTAGACAAAATAGCAATGAGAAATATAGGTGCTTCGTCGGGTAGGTGAGCTACACACGCAGTTGAGGCACCCTCCTAAACTGAATAGACTTAGATCAGAGCCCAATTTGGACTTGTCACAGGGAGCCCGCCTAGGTGGCCTACACCCTCCTAGGTGCAAGGGTGGCACCTAGCCATCCAAGCAGGTGCCTCAATGCCCACTGCTAGCCCCTCCAAATCCCATACACCCCCCTGTCCCTTCCCCCCGCCTTCCCCCCCCCCCCACACCCAAAAAAAGAACATTAATTCTATAGTAGGTTATTTTTGTCCCCTTTAAATTCATAGAGGAACTTCGGTGCTAAGTGAAATTTCAGCCTTTTATCCATTTTCAATTAAAATTTTCCTTCAGTTTCGGACCTAATTTCTCTTGAAAGAGATGAATATTTTATAGGAAGAACCAGATTTTGTGCCACAATCTTCAAGAATTATTTTTATGAATTACAATTTTCAATAAATTTTGAGCAACATTATGTCAATCTTGATCCCTAGGCTTGTGAATACCATTAACTCCAGCTCAGCGACCACAATTTCACAAAATTTTAGTGCAATTTCGGACATAGGCATGGGGAACTAAATCATGAATGGTTCTGGGATCGAGGGTACAATCAATCGATCAAGGGAACGCAAAACCCCTTATGATAGCGATTGATGTCCTTACAAATTAAATCTAAGGAACTTGATCTTGTGTTGAAGGAACAGAGATCCCATATTAGATAGGCTCGAGTTCCCCAATTAGACAGGACTAGATACATAGCCTAATAACTATAGGCTCCTTATATCAGTTCTTAATGTATTTTCCACTTTGTATAGTTCTCAAAGCATGTATGCTCATGGCGTTGCATACTAATACAACTGGCTATCTGCACATGATTCATCAGCTAGAAATACTAATTGAGAGGCTGGAATTCCACTTCCTTATAATATTAAATCTAAGGAACTCGAGCCCCGTGTTCTAGGGAATGAGATTCAAAATTCTAATAAACGAGATCCATAGATAAAAAAAAAAACTAACTATGTTTTGGAGCCTCTCCACACGACTCAGAGAATAATCCTGTTGTCAAGCAGGCCTTTTCGGGAGAGAGAGTGGCCCAAGTTAAGCTTTTCCTATTAGGACCACATGACACGAGGAAGATATTTCTGGATCTCATTGGACTATTTCTGTCTATACATTTTTGCATTGGGATGGTGCCATTGGTCTCAAGATTTTAGTACATTTTTCTTGGGGTAAAGAATATTTTGCCTTACCTAAATGATTCTCTCTCAAAAAACTAATAGTCTTAGGATCACTTCCCTTTCATTATTTTCCCAACTTGGACATATGCAGATAATTAGGAAGAAAGGAAGAGAGAAAAGTATGTGATGTGATTTGTGGGACCTTGTTTTATCACAAACAATGAATGTAAGTGAAGTTCATGCTCTTATTTGTTGCTATATTTTTGTTTCTCGATTGCATAAATATCACCTCTTTTTTGGAGATCAAGTTCGAATGCCTCAAAATACAAATGTCTGGACTACTATAAAAGCCCTTCAATTTTGCTAAAATTATGGATATATGCTCTATTTCATACTTTTGGACTGCCTGATTGCATAGGCTGCCAAGACCCTGTTTGGACGTATTTTGTAACACTCGAAAAGTTTACACCACAGTTATGGGAAGGCAGGAAAATAATTAACGTCTCTAAAGTTATATCCCATGTAGGGAACAGTTTTCCCCGTGGTAGATCAAAGCCTATCCTCATCATCATCCTAGGCTATGTTGTGGGGATAAATGATCAAAGGATCAAGATAAGCGGTCAAATCCGAAGGAAATTCATATTTGAACTTCAAATGATACAAATTCAAATGGGAAGGATCTCAACAACGAAAACAATTTCATTTCATTATCATCAAAATGGAAGATGAATGGCCCAAGACCACAACAACATCAACAATCTCCACAAATTCCCTCTCTAGAGTAGTTTATAAAAGCACTCTTACCAGTGAGAGAGGGATCTTTTCAATCAATTTTTATATTTTCACACGTGCTGAAGTACAAAGCAAACCCAGGGCAGCAGGAAGTAGCATAAAGCGTTGTTCTTGTAGTAACCGCAGTGACCACTCATCCATCATATAGCTCAAAGGTGAGTCCACAAAGTTTGAGTTGCATTATTCTATATAATCTTGGACTGACTGATCAAGGGTATTCCTTGTTTGCTTAACCGAGCTTGGATGTAAATGAAACAAATGACTTTGTGAGCATTTGGAACTCTTTTCAAACCCATATTCATATCTAATAAAGAAATTTGAATCTATTTTCTCCATTATGTTATCTTCCCTGATTCTTATTGGAGTACATTTTCTTTCATATTTTGCAAAGACACATTTTGGATGGATTAGATGTTTGATAACTCCACTAGGGAAGATTTCACCCTTTGTCCTATCAATCGAAGTTTTTGAAGTCCAAAAGATCAGATCCTGCTAAAGGACGCATGACGATAACTAGAGGCTTCATCATGGTCGGAACCATAGTGGTGTCATATACCTTACCACCATCGAGAGAGAGCAAGCCATGTGAGAGCATGCAGGCACAAAGCAAAAAACACGAGTTTCTCCAAAACTAAAATCAGGGCCCAAAGCCCTGCAAATCATTGCTCTCAACATAGCAAAGGGTGTTAGGCACGTCACAGGTGGGGGGCGATAAGCACGAAGCCATAAAACTGGGCCTCTATAAAGCCTTATAATCAGGACACAAAGCCTACAAAACGACTCCTTTGTTGGTCTGATGAGTCGTAAGGCAATTCGATTTAAATCACCTTGGGATCATCTGACTCAATCTCTTCCCATTGGTAGAGCGGGATTCAACTGACAACTGTGGTCTCAATCTCCGAGAGACTTCCTTGCACAGGAAGGTCTGGCCAAAGGGTTGGTCGCCCGAGAGTGAGGGTCAGCCCTGAGGTCCTCATAAGCCTGAACTGTCGAAAGGCCTATAACAGTGGCCTAAAAGTCACGAAGCCATCAGACACAAAGGCAGCTACCGGGAACAAATTCTGCTATAAGTATGAAAGGCGGTCATCCCCAAACATATGGTCGTCTTCAAGGTTGCATTTCTCGGCTATACTCTCAGATTCAAGCCCTGGGTATCAACAGCACAACGCGACCATTGGGTAGAAAACCGGCCCCATCATCAGTGGGCATAAAGCACGCTCAAGCATCTTCCCTGAACTTGAAACTAGAATCTCTTGCTACAGAGTTCATTATCCTCAGAAGAGGGTCGACCCAGTAGTCCATGGTGCCTTGAACGTTCTATTGAATGCAATGGACCAAAAACAAAAACATCCAAGACGAATGATCCTCACGGCCATACTGAGCAAAAATACTTAAATAGATCGGCTGAAATTGAGCAGTCCTTGCCTGCCTTTGACCACTGAGGTAAGCCATTTGTGGTAATAATTACTCACCATGCGGTACACCTCAAGCGTGTCCTTTTGAGAGGACCCCCTGGTCTGGCTATTGCTTCACCACTGGGGTAGGTTGCAAAGCGGCTCTATCACCAACAAGAGTCTAGCAACCGGCCAAGAGGGTCAATAGACTCGCACTT
This sequence comes from Amborella trichopoda, assembly GCF_000471905.2. The sequence goes on along the minus strand of NW_006500356.1, from coordinate 3,435,067 downwards.
GCCCATACTAAGGCCATTATGCGGCTGAAAATGACAAGCCTCACACAAGAAGTGCATGAGGCATTTATATCTTGTTCTACTGTAGTTCCTTGGACAAGGCTGAAACCCAGAAGCAACCCCATCCAGCTTTAACATTGAGGGACCCCATAGAGTTTCCACCCCTGGAGTGGTTTAAGAGACCCTCACATCAGGGTCAGTACACCTATAGTTGGGAAAGGACTTATACGCAATCAGACCCCAGTTTTGGGTCAGTACACCTATAGTTGGAAAAGGACTTACACGCAATGACTCCATATACCAGAATCAAAACTCAGTCGTTACCTATAATTAAAGATGAAAGATGATCAAAACTCAGTCGACACCCATAATTAAAGATGAACCGACTCGTTCGAGTCAAAAGGCTATGGCTTAGATCAGGAACATGGGAATTGCAGTCAGAACCTCAAGTTGCCCTCAAAAGGCTGGTCACAAAGTATTGCGGGTAGAGCGCAAAACCCTGCAATTGAGGTGAAAACTATAGCAGCCAAAACGACCTGCAAGGCTGGGGGCAGGGGCAGGGGCAGGTTCCCAACAAACTCAAGAACGTAATAATTCTAAACTCTTATAAGACCTTGGGATGAATCATAAACCAACCTTAACTCATATCAGGTTCAGTCCACAGTTCTCACGTAACCTCATATCAGGTTTAATCCACAGTTTCTCAAGTAGGCTAAATGACCCTCTCATTTACTAGCTTATGGCACAAAACACAAGGGGCAGGATACCTCTCAAATAGGTGTCAAAGAAGCGAACCTGTATTGCCCTTGTGTTCATAATTTCAAAAAACGCTAGGTGGCACCCTGGCGGTCGTCGGGGTCCAGGCCACCTAGTGCCTAGGCGGGCGCCCAGAACTTGTTCCGCCCAGTTGAAAAAAAAAAAAAAAAAACTGATGAATGATGACTGATAATGATTAATCCATAAGATTTTTGATAATCCATAAGACCATAATCCATAAGAATTTTGATAATCGATAATACCATAATCCTAGTTAAAAAAAAAAAGATAGAAGTCGAGAAGAGAATTTTGATAATCCGTAATTTCATACAATGCTGAAACAGTAAAACCATACAAGCATACATTGATAGTCTGATATACTGTAGACTGTACACACAAAAGTTAGATAGTAGAACTAGAAACTAGAAAGTAGAAACTAAAAATAAGAAAAAAAAAAATATACAGAAATTAAAAAAATATACAGTCTGGGACACAATAGTCAACACTCAACACCAAGAGTCTTCAGTCATCATCATCATCAGAAGGAATAGGGTAAGCTTCATCATATGCATCAGAATCGAGGCCATCATCATCAGAGTCATCTCCATCTTCAATATAACGTTCGTCCTCCTCTGGTTCTTCTGAATCTGCCTCTTCCTCCTCTATTTCTACCTCCCTCTTACTAGTATATGCAGCTGAGGCCCTAAGAGTCTTGGCTGCTCTACCCTTTTCTATCTTTTTATGCGTCTCTGAACTCAAATATTGTATAATTTCAGCCTCATGAACATTTTTACATGGGGCAACATCCCCCTTAATACTGGTAAGGTGTTTTTTAAAGCGGTAAATGCCCCCATTAGTATCTTTTCCACAATAATTATATTCAATATGATTTTTGTCATTCGGATTCAGGATATAACCATACTTCCAAATCAGATCACCACTTCTAGAAGAATCTGGAGAAGATATTTCCGTAGAACAAGGCTCATTTTCATTATTTTTTGGTTCTTTTAAATTCGAAAGTTGCCTAATCTCATCCCGAATAGCTTCAACAACCTTTTTACAAGAAGAAACATTCCCTTTAATACCAGTAAGGTATTTCTTGAATCAGTTAATAACCCATTCGTATCTTTTTCACAAAAATTACACTTTGTACATTTTTATTGTTTGGTTTTGGGTTATAACCATATTTTTAACTCGGATCACTTCTTCTAGAAGTAGCAGAAATAGATCTATTCAAATGACAAGGATTTTGTTTCTGTTTTACAAAACTCATATATTGCTTAATCTCCTCTCTGATAGCTTCAGGAACATTTTTACAAGGGGCAACATCTCAAAATAAAACAAGCAATCTAAAAAATAAATTTTTGCACTTACTTGATTGCCCGAACTCCAAACTCTAGCGTTAAAATAATAAAAAAGCACCCTCTAATAGGATTATAAAACTCCAAAACTAAATCAAATCTACTTGGGTTTCGTTTTTCGTAACTTGGAGAAACATTTCGATCCAATGAAAGTCATAAAATTTAGTTTTCTTGAGGTTTCTTTCTCTCTAAAATGGGTTCTTGTGGTTTAGATTTGAAATGAACCTAAAACCCATCCTTCAAACCCTTTATATTTCAAAAAAACTTAATACAATGAAAAAAAAAAAAGAATCCGCCCCTAGGCAAGGCGTAGGCCCTGAGCAGTCGCCTAGGGACTACCGCCTAGTTTGGCAGCACCCGCCTAGGCCTGGGCGATGCGCCCAGGCCTTCTGGACCACCTAGGCGCTGAGCGGTCTGCTTTTTTGAACATTGCCTGTGTTATCAGTGATCTCAAAACTTATGCTCTACGAAGATTCTGGTAGACCTGGGATCAGAGGAACCTGGAGTATGCATACTCTTGGGCCTAAATAACTGAAAGGCTAAAGAGGATGGAGCACCTGCCTAAAACGATAAAGCCAAAGAGATATAGAAGGGGTAATAAGGGTCCCACTCATAACTTCTTAAGAGATGACCACTTTTATCCTTTGATAAGCCTGGGGAGACATGAGGTCCCTAGGCAGAGATGGTTTCATGCCATGATTAATGTCACCGCCCAAAAGGATTAGAGGAGGAAGTCTTAAGACAGTGAAGCGGCATCAAGAACCGCACATGTGGATCCAACAAAGGGAGATCAGGAAGCAACAGTCCCAGCGAAGGGGAGTACGGCACCTCAAAGTAAGGACTAAAAGGTGATGAATAAGCCGAACCCTGAGATCCAATACCAGACTAGAAGTGTCATCAAGGCAAATACTAATTTCACCAGATCAGGCTACCCTTGAAGATAAGGATGGGTTAAATTGAAACCAAAGCCAACCCGAGAATGAAAGCCCCCTAATAATGAGAAAGCAATAATTGAAGAGAAAACAACACATGTAAACGGCTCTCTCTACACCATGTAAATGTAAACATGTTGTTTACTATAAATATAAAGCTAATATTTACCTAAGCAAAGAAAATTTATAATTAAGAAGAAGTAAACTGTAAAATTCTCTTCTACAAAAGAAAAATTAGGGCAAAGTCTATTCAGACAAAAAGAGATGACTTACCTCAACTCTGATCATCTAAATTGTCACATGGTTCACTGCCTTCTCTGTGTCTCCCTCATGCTAAAAATATTTAACGTCCTTCACCTGTTGCGTGATGTTTGTGGTTTAAATGTAGAGTCGGTTGCGTTTACAGTAAGAGGGTCGAGGTGAGAGAGTCATTGTATCTCCCCGCACTTGAACCTAAGGTGTTCTGTTTATTCTCTACCGTCAAACCTACCTGACTGACACTGAGCTTGAGGTGTATATCACGACGTGGTGACAAACCTGCTAGCGTTTTATATATAGAAGATTTATAGATATAGGATAATTAAATAGCAAAACAAAAAATGCCACACAGAGGGAAAGATTTATAGATATCATATCTATATATGATAATTAAATAAAGAAACAAAATGCCATACACTACAAAGGGAATGAGAGATGTCCTTACCAAGTTTTAGAAGGCGTTGCTTGAAAGAGTACCGGGTTCTCCTTGCAAAACTTCACAAAAAAGCTTTGCCGCAGAATCATTTTAAAAATGAGAGTTAGAGAGAGAGGTGCAGCAGAATCATTTTAAAAAAGAGAGTTAGAGAGATAGGTGGGGAGGGAGAGGTGTCCTAAATACCTTCCTTACCCTCAATCTGGCTCAGTAAAACAGCTTAAACAAGTCCATATGGTCCCCCACCACCACACAACTTTTTACCCCAATCGATTTTCTTCAGCTTTTTGGAGCGCAAAAACCAATAGCAGTGTGAACACTCCACTAGCTCTTGGCAAGCCAGCGATACAACCACACCAGCGTTGTTCTAAAACTTTAAACTCATCCCAAGATACTCATGGTTGAATACTAGGGACGCAACCGCCACTTCACTAGCCATTACCAAACCCACCACATCAGCTTTGTTCTTAGAGCGTCGCATCTGAGTGTGGGGTGTATGAATATAGGACGGCGTATGACTAGGGGACAGCATGACTATGGGGACAGTAGGTTCGCCTCCAGAGGGAATGTCCTATACAAAATTTAAAAGCATGTCAGATTCAATTGATTAATCAAAGAAAAAAAAATTAGCATATAAAATAATGCTTCAATCATTCATAAGTAACATAATTTACAAAATTATTAAGATTGGGAGAGAAGACAGAGATAACACCATAACAACCACTTTATGAGGCCCATTATATATTGGAGTTACTATTGTTACATAGGTTTTAATGACCATGAGCACATAACAGTTGCATGAGCCCATAATAGTTGCTACACTTATATATCATAGATGCCCATCTTGCCCAAAGTATCCTTTAGTCGAACTCGATTAAAGGCCTTGGTAAGTATGTCTGCCAATTGATTCTTGGAGTGAACAAATGGAGTACATAGTCTTTTAAGAAATCTTTTCTCCGACAAAGTGGCAATCAACCTCAATATGCTTTGGTCATTTATGGAATATTAAATTTGAGGCAATGTAAATTGCCACTTGACTATTCTCGTGATATAAATGCCTCGTGCACTTCTTGTGTGAGGCTTGTCATTTTCAGCCGCATAATGGCCTTAGTATGGGCAAGTGCGAGTCTATTGACCGCAAGTGCGAGTCTATTGACCCTCTTGGCCGGTTGCTAGACTCTTGTTGGTGATAGAGCCGCTTTGCAACCTACCCCAGCGGTGAAGCAATAGCCAGACCAGGGGGTCCTCTCAAAAGGACACGCTTGAGGTGTACATCATGGTGAGTAATTATTACCACGAATGGCTTACCTCAGTGGTCAAAGGCAGGCTAGGTCTGATCAATTTCAGCAGATCCATTTCAGTATTTTTTGCTTAGTATGGCCTTGACGATCATTCGTCTTGGATGTTTTTGTTTTTGGTCCATTGCATTCAGTAGAACGTTCAAGGCACCATGGGCTACTGGGTCGACCCTCTTTTGAGGATAATGAACTCTGTAGCCAGAGATTCTTGTTTCAAGTTCAGGGAAGATGCTTGAGCGTGCTTTATGCCCACTGATGATTGGGCCGGTTTTATACCCAATGGTCGCTTTGTGCTGTTGATACCTAGGGCTTGAATCTGGGAGTATAGCCAAGAAATGCAACCTTGAAGACGACCATATGTTTGGGGATGACCGCCTTTCATATTTATAGCAGGATTTGTTCCCTGTAGCTGCCTTTGTGTCTGATGGCTTGCTGACTTTTAGGCCTTTCGACAGTTCAGGCTTATGAGGACCTCAGGGCTGGCACTCACTCTCGGGCGACCAACCCTTTGGCCAGACCTTCCTGTGCAGGGAAGTCTCTCAGAGATTGAGACCACAGTTGTCAGTTGAATCCCGCTCTACCAATGGGAAGAGATTGAGTCAGATGATCCCAAGGTGATTTCAATGGAGTTGCCTTACGACTCATCAGACCAACAAGGAGTCGTTTTGTAGGCTTTGTGTCCTGATTATAAGGCTTTGGAGAGGCCCAGTTTTGTGGCTTCGTGCTTGTCGCCCCCCACGTGTGACGTGCCTAACACCCTTTGCTATGGTGAGAGCAATGATTTGGAGGGCTTTGGGCCCTGATTTTAGCTTTGGAGAAACTCGTGTTTTTTGCTTTGTGCCTGCATGCTCTCACATGGCTTGCTCTCTCTCGATGGTGGTAAGGTATATGACACCACTATGGTTCCGACCATGATGAAGCCTCTAGTTATCGTCATGCGTCCTTTAGCAGGATCTGATCTTTTGGACTTCAAAAACTTTGATTGATAGGACAAAGGGTGAAATCTTCCCTAGTGGAGTTATCAAACATCTAATCCGTCCAAAATGTGTCGTTGCAAAATATGAAAGAAAATGTACTCCAATAGGAATCAGGGAAGATAACATAATGGAGAAAATAGATTCAAATTTCTTTATTAGATATGAATATGGGTTTGAAAAGAGTTCCAAATGCTCACAAAGTCATTTGTTTCATTTACATCCAAGCTCGGTTAAGCAAACAAGGAATACCCTTGATCAGTCAGTCCAAGATTATATAGAATAATGCAACTCAAACTTTGTGGCCTCACCTTTGAGCTATATGATGGATGAGTGGTCACCGCGGTTACTACAAGAACAACGCTTTGTGCTGCTTCCTGCTGCCCTGGGTTTGCTTTGTGCTTCAGCACGTGTGAAAATATAAAAATTGATTGAAAAGATTCCTCTCTCACTGGTAAGAGTGCTTTTATAGACTACTCTGGAGAGGGAATTTGTGGAGATTGTTGATGTTGTTGTGGTCTTGGGCCATACATCTTCCATTTTGATGATAATGAAATGAAATTGTTTTCGTTGTTGAGATCCTTCCCATTTGAATTTGTATCATTTGAAGTTCAAATATGAATTTCCTTCGGATTTGACCGCTTATCTCGATCCTTTGATCATTTATCCCCAAAACATAGCCTAGGATGATGATGAGGATGGGCTTTGATCTACCACGGGGAAAACTTTTCCCTACATGGGATGTAACTTTAGAGACGTTAATTATTTTCCTGCCTTCCCATAACTGTGGTGTAAACTTTTCGAGGGTCACAAAATACGCCCAAACAGGGTCTTGGCTGCCTATGCAATCAGGCAGTCCAAAAGTATGAAATAGAGCATATATCCATAATTTTAGCAAAATTGAAGGGCTTTTATAGTAGTCCAGACATTTGTATTTTGGGGCATTCGAACTTGTTCTCCAAAAAAGAGGTGATATTTATGCAATCGAGAAACAAAAATATAGCAACAAATAAGAGCATGAACGTCACTTACATTCATTGTTTGTGATAAAACATGGTCCCACAAATCACATCACATACTTTTCTCTCTCTTCCTTTCTTCCTATTTCTTAATTATCTGCATATGTCCAAGTTGGGAAAATAATGAAAGGGAAGTGATCCTAAGACTATTAGTTTTTTGAGAGAGAATCATTTAGGTAAGGCAAAATATTCTTTACCCCAAGCAAAATGTACTAAAATCTTGAGACCAATGGCACCCCCAATGCAAAAATGTATAGACAGAAATAGTCCAATGAGATCCAGAAATATCTTCCTCGTGTCATGTGGTCCTAATAGGAAAAGCTTAACTTGGGCCACTCTCTCTCCCGAAAGGGCCTGCTTGACAACAGGATTATTCTCTGAGTCGTGTGGAGAGGCTCCAAAACGTAGGTATTGTTTTTTTTTATCTATGGATCTCGTTTATTAGAATTTTGGATCTCATTCCCTATAACACGGGGCTTGAGTTCCTTAGATTTAATATTATAAGGAAGTGGAATTCCAGCCTCTCAATTAGTATTTCTAGCTGATGAATCATGTGCAGATAGCCAGTTGTATTAGTATGCAACGCCATGAGCATACATGCTTTGAGAACTATACAAAGTGGAAAATACATTAAGAACTGATATAAGGAGCCTATAGTTATTAGGCTATGTATCTAGTCCTGTCTAATTGGGGAACTCGAGCCTATCTAATATGGGATCTCTGTTCCTTGAACACAAGATCAAGTTCCTTAGATTTAATTTGTAAGGACATCAATCGCTATCATAAGGGTTTTGGGTACCGTTGATAGATTGATTGTACCCTCAATCCCAGAACCATTCACGATTTAGTTCCCCATGCCTATGTCCGAAATTGCACTAAAATTTTGTGAAATTGTGGTCGCTTAGCTGGTGTTAATGGTATTCACAAGCCTAGGGATCGAGATTGACATAATGTTGCTCGAAATTTATTGAAAATTGTAATTCATAAAAATAGTTGTTGAAGATTGTGGCACAAAATCTGGTTCTTCCTATAAAATATTCATCTCTTTCAAGAGAAATTAGGTCTGGAACTGAAGGAAAATTTTAATTGAAAATGGATAAAAGGCTGAAATTTCACTTAGCACCGAAGTTCCTCTATGAATTTAAAGGGACAATAATAACCTACTATAGAATTAATGTTTTTTTTGTTGGGTGGTGGGGGGGGGGGGGGGGGAGGCGGGGGAGGGACGGCGGGGGCGGGGGGTGTATGGGATTTGGAGGGGCTAGTAGTGGGCATTGAGGCACCTGCTTGGATGGCTAGGTGCCACCCTCACACCTAGGAGGGTGTAGGCCACCTAGGCGGGCTCCTGTGACAAGTCCAAATTGGGCTCTGATCTAAGTCTATTCAGTTTAGGAGGGTGCCTCGACTGCTTGTGTAGCTCACCTACTCGACGAAGCACCCGTATTTCTCATTGCTATTTTGTCTAGGTGAAAGTTAAGCTGTGGAAGGGATCGTTGTTGAGGTGGTTTCGGATGATAAAAGAGTCCATACTCACTGTGATTCTCCCATTGCGGTTTTTCGTATGGGTCCGCTAGGTGACTTTGAAATCCCTGTGCAGTCCCAATAGATTGGCATCCAGGCTGCTATGTTGTTTAGTTCTTCTCAAGGAGCACCCGAGTTGTGGGATATTTGGTCCATAGACTGCTATGAACTTGTACTGGAAGTAGTTTTTTTGGGTTTTAGAGAGGCAAGTTGAGTATAAATAGACACCTATGAGGGAGGAGACAAGATCGCAAGCATTGGGTCTCGAAGGACCATGGATCCTTGGAGGTCCCTTTGGCTTCCAAAGCAAACCCATTGACGTGGGCAGACGCCAAACGTGTCAGAAGAGCTACAGACTTGGACTGGGAGTTTGGTTTCTATCGCTGCTAAAAATTCATGGGCACCTTGTTGGGAATAATTCTGGATGACATCTGTCTTTTCAATGCTGCCTAGGCTGTGGTTCAAGACAAGGAACTTCATTAGTCATGGGCAAAGGGACAGGGTAGATGTCTCAAGGAGTGCCTTTGTAGTTGGCCCTTTGAAGGGGTGTGGTGATGCTGCTAGGGAATGAGGAAGGAGTTGGCTCCCTTAGTTTATTCTGCATCAGAGGTTTATCAACTCTCTCGTTCCCTTGTTACTAGTCCTACCCTTGTCTCTTGTGCTCTTCTAAAAGATGGCACCTATAGTAGAATTGTCGTAGTTAAACCTGTCACCTATAGCATTTCATCAGCACTAGGTGCCCCCCCCCCCCGGTTTGATCCTTCCATTCTTATCAGAGTTAGTTGATAAGGACTCAATATCTGAGTTGAAACTTTCCTCCTGGTCTAGCTGGTGGTGTACTTGGGGAAGGGGGTAACCCATATTTCTTTGTTAGCAGGATCTGAGCTGATGGTGTAGGGTCCACTAGTGTTGGATGTGAGACAAGAAGTTCTGGTTGGGTTGGTAAAACAGGAAGCGAAGGGTGAGGTGGTATTTGTTTTTGGTGGGCGGGGGGATTGGTGGGATGGGCATGATGTTTTTTGAGGAGGGTTGGTGGTAGAGAGCTCTTCTAGTGAGGCGGAGCTTTGTGAGGCTCATGCCCTTCTCCGGTGGCAATCGGAACCATGTGATTAGGCCTAGAGAGGAGTTGTCAAGGTGATGGCTGGCCATAGTGGTGGCATAATGGCAAGGGGTAGAAGAGCTTCATGTAGAAGAATAGTGGTGCTGCTGAGGGGGCGGTTAGTAGTGGGCACATCGTTGGTATGGGTGGGTAGTGCCTAGGGTTCAGGGGGACTATTGCGAAGCATGGCAAAAGAAATTTCAATGGAGAAGGGGGAATTGGCAGTGGTGGTGGCGGGGCCAAAATAAATGGTTCTTGTGTGGGGTGGGAGGTAGTGCATGTATAACAGTGGCTTGAGGGTAGCAGGGGTGATGTGTTGGAGGGGTTGGTTTAGGTATCTGGGTTGACATTGTTTCAACACAGGTGGAGAGGTTTGAGTGGGTAGTGAGGGGCTAGCGGGTGTTGGTAGAAGGGGGTGGCCGGGACAGGGTTTAGAGTAAAATGTTGGGGCTGCGGCCTTTTAAGGCCCTGACACCACCATTTTCTTATGGTTCTTGGTGCGACCAAACAATAACATGTGACTTGCTGAATCTGTGTGAAGTGGGATCTGGAGTTGGTTTCCATACAGAAAACTTTGGATCATGGGGAGCAAGATTAATGGGCAACAAACTCAAAGGGTTGAGGTTTGCCCTAGTTCGGGTTGGTACAAGATTGTCTCATGATCTTATAAGCTAGGGCACGAGGAATTCGTATTATTTGTGGATCAAGGAACTTTTTTATTTTGAGCATTTCTGAGTATTACTAAGAATTTATGAGCGAAGCCTTGTGTGAGAAGGATAGGCTTTGAGAGGGCATGAGCCAAATCCTGAAGGTCGAGCTTTCATACAGCATGTGCATGAGCAGTTACAAACGAGAAGTTACTCTCTCACAGTTCAATCCATGTGAGAATGCCCTCGCATCCCGAGTGCATGTCTTTGAGGGTCCACCTACAGTCCAGTATAATATTGGGACTTGGCCATCTATTGGATTAGCTTTGATAAGTTAAGCATCAATCCATGCTAAAGTCGGTGGACCATAAGTATTGTTGGGTTAATTTCAAGAAAATGAGTTAGGGTTTCGGGCCTAGGCAAGGGGAGTGCCCAAACCGTCAAGTTAGTTTCCTGAAGGATCGTAATTTCCCTCAAGATATTTTTCTTTAAACCTACATAATGGCGTAATATATTATTAAAAATGATTTTTGATGAAGTTTTGGGATTTTTCTAAATGCAAAATGATGGTTTTTGAATTTCTCTCGAAGTAATTCCCATTGATGAGGAGCCACTTGGGTCACACATGTGGTTGACAACGTGGTAGCCAAGTCATGCCTATGTCGGCAACGTGGCATGACTTCATTCCTCATGGAGTAAATTAAATTTGTTTGTTGAGAGCTTTTTATTCATGATAACCATGTTTTATGAGAATCAACATGTGTATAAACTTGGCACATGTGGATGCCAACTAAGCCTCCAATAATATTTTAGATCTTATGAGCTCTTACAAGGTGGAGTAATTTGATTGATCGAATGTATGATCTATGACAACACGTGTGTGTACTATGACAACACTTCTGCTCTATGACAACACGTGCACTATGATACACATGTGGATCAAGACATCTAGTGAGAAAGCAAGTTTGAAATTTAAATATCTAGAGTGAGAAAGAGAAATAAAAGGGGCAAGCCCCTACCACGTCCTTCTCTTACATATTTAGCCCTACAGTATGGGCAATTGTGTAAAGCGATTTAATTGAATTTTTATTATTCAAAATAATTTACTTAAGAGGTAATTTGGAAATTGGCTTGTACTTGTCTGATAGGAAGTAGTATGATGTGGGGCTAGGATCAACCCTCTATCTCAAGTCATAGATGCTCTTGAATTAATGGCCCATAGTAACTATAGGAAAGGCAACCACTTATATCTTTTAGGTGTTGAAACCCCATAAAACTCAAACCTAATTCTCTTATCTCCATTCCTAAGAGCCCAACGTGCCATACGACTTCGAGAGAGAGAGAGAAGAGAGTGACTTTCCTCTCTTTCTTGGTCTTCTTTTCATGGTGCTTATGGTATCTTGTGTAATTGCCGCATACCAATGAAGCTAAATGGCAAGTTCTGTAGGGCAATTGTGAAACCAACTTTGCTTTATGGGGCAGAATGTTGGGCGGACAAAAAACAATATACTTATTGAATCAGTGTAGTGGAGATGAGGATGTTGAGATGGATGAGTGGTAAGACAAGAAGGGATAGAATTTGAAATGAATTCATTCAGAAGAATTTAGATGTGGCACCAACAGGTAATAAGATGAGAGAGAAAAGATTTAGGTGGGCTGGTCATGTATGGTGCCAACCAAGTACAACACATGTTAGAAGGTGCGAGTTAGTTCAAGTGGAAGGACTGAAAAAGGAAAAAGGTAGGCCCAAAAGGACGAGGTTGGAAGTAGTCCAAAAAGATATGGAGACTTATGGCCTCATTGAGAGTATGACCTTTAATAAAGCCAAATAGCAGATTAGGATTCATATAGCCGACTTCAATTAATTGGGAAAAGATTATATATATATAATTTAAAATTTTCCTTTTTGCCCCATTTTTTGAATCATTGCCATGGTGATTTTTCAGCTTCAGCTCCTAAAGAAGAATCGAATCACTGAGCTTCAAGAGAAGAAAGTCGATCGCATAAGGAAAGTGAAACCGATCTTGGAGGCATCTATTTTGAGGCTTGATGACTCTATAATGCTCTTTCACAACTTTTGAAGAAGAGGTATTATAGTTATTTACTCCTCTCACCTAGCATAAAGGGTAGTGCCTGTTTATTGTTCTTTGGGAAGTTGAACCTACTTTAACAGAATTCAGTAGTTTGGTACACAATTTTGTCGGGCTCCCCAAAAGCTTTTGGTGTTCCTCCCCAAAGTTGAGATGGTATTGATCAACTTACACTTGTGTAGGACCCCTAGCATGGGGTCATCATTTGTTTGCTAAATTGTAAGTGCGAAGTAGTGTGAACTGTGAAGTTATGGTCTAGAATGAGGAATTGTCAGTACCTTAGTTCCTATTTTTTGTTCGAAGCAGTAAAGTTTCGCAATTTAGCATGTAGTTGATTCTCTCTCTTAACTGTGAAGGCATTATCCCGGATGAAGAATTGTCGGTACCCTTTGTGTCGAGAGTTCTAAATTTAAAAAAAAAACATGTTTTGGAGCTGTATACTATGTTAACAAGTGATGTGCAAAACAATTTTTGAGCAACTCCTTAACCATCCCTTGATGACACATCGAATAGATGAGGAGTTGCTAACATACTGAAACTGATACGCTCGTATTGTATATAATCCGTTTGGTTATATAAACCAATTTGAAAACGGGATAACATACTTCATAAGGCATGAGTTCCAGTATCATAAGTGTTTATTCATAAGAGCAATCGAGAATTTGATCCATAACCCTTCGCGCTTCGTGAGGAGATATACATATATGTTTAGTTAATGCTCGTATTTTTGTACTTCAGATTTTCATTATCATAATTTTTTTACCTCCCGTCAAATGTGAATGATGAACGCCTAATTAACGAGGAAATTTACTATCATTTCTCGCATGTTCCCAGAAAGTAAAAATATGTGCAATTTCTCCCAATGACCAAAAAAGTTGACTGCATGCCAGAGAAGAGCTGCTGCTCAAAACTCTGAGCTCCTATTTGGAGGTAGAAAAATGTAGCAATCGTGCCATTTTGTAGCACACCTATTCAAGAATGATGAGCATCCCAGGTTGGTTTGCTACAAGTCACTAGGAAACCTATTTCATTTATAACCTGCTCATTGTTGAAAGTGTTACTGGTCCTAAAGACTAGGAAGCCTATTTTTCCTCTAAATATAAAAAAAGAAAAAAGGTACTTTTGTTAGCTGATTGTTGAAGGTATTTCTTCGATATGAATATTAGCATGTCGGACCTTAAGGAAACGGCACTCTTTTACTTGGTTTTAGTGATGGTTTATGTCGGTATTCAAAACCCAACTCCTTTGTGGAGCTAAAGGAAAACAATAAATATGATTTTTTTGGGATAATTCAGTTGGAAAAGGGATATGTTACCTATAATTGGAATGGAATTTAAGAAGTCATTTTATTGTGATCACCTAGCCTTTGAGCCCATTCCTAATATGACTTAAATATTGACCTAAAGAAAAGGAAAGTCCACTTTTTCCCTATTTAATCATTTAATTTGATGATTTCCTTAAAATGAGTTCATATGGAAAAGTTTGCTTGATAAACTCACACCAAGTGACAGCACTGAAAAGTTAAAAAAGAAAAAAAAAAAAGTGCACAAAGCACTGAATTTTGAGGAAATCCAATAATCATGGAAAGATCATAGTTCATTGGGTCATAACCATGACATAAAATGGACCGTGATGAAGGTGAATGCAGCTTTGTACTCATATCCTGCTTTGGTGGGTCCCACTGATCACCGTCCATGAGTTCAATGGACGGCCGTGACCCAGTGGAGGGTCCATTACACATTACGGTGCACTTTCCATCCGACAATTATGCTCTCTCCCTACTCAATATCAGAGAAGGGCGACCGTATTTACTAGTCCTGATGTGGCCACAATCTCTTATTTTCTAATATGACCAATATGCCCTTGCATTTGGTGAAATTATTTACGAATTGTGACCAAAGAGAGAACCTAATCTCTCCAACAAATGGGGAATAGTATTGAACACCATTTCAGCACCTCAAAAAGAAAAAAAAAACGGAAAATGTTCATTTGACGTTTTAGAATTAAGGTGTACCTCATATTTTTTTTGAAAAAAGTTGTTTTGATATCAAAAAAATATCTAATTGATCATCTCCACATCAGGATGTATAGATATGGATGAAAAAAAAGAGATTTCAAGTCTTAAAAATTAGTACATCTAGCAACACATTATCTGATCTATTTTCAAGATTTTCATGCGTTTATAGATATATCGTTTTGAACTTTTTTTGAAGTTAAAATTTTATAATTAAAGTTAAAAATAGATTTTTGTACGTTTTAAGAATTTTTTACACCAAAATTTATTGGCACATGTGACCAAGAGGCATCACGTTGCCTGACCTTTAGTTATGGGCCTCACCTAATTTTTTGAGAGGAATCCCACGGGTATTTTTTTTAATGCTTATCCATTGTTAAAATATTTTCTTAAATGTATAATATAAATAAGCATCGATGAGATCTGGGAGTATGTTCCGGTAAGGAATGGAATGTGGGTCCATGTTCCTTCATATAAATATAGGACTTTAGGGAGAGGAAAACACAACTATTTACAGAACTCATGTGTTTAGAGAAAGCTTGTCTTCTCTCTCCAAAAGAGTTCCTCTCTTCTCTCTCCAAAATAGTTCTTGAAATAAAATCTAAGCTATGCGATTATCAACTTCACGGCACATCCCTCTCAATAATCAGCTTGGAGCTCATCCTCACACCAAACAAATTTTTTTTTTCACCGGTATCATAGCAATCATAATCTTTATTTGATCTTTTATCTTATTTTTTAGTTAATAAGTGTCAAATTTTTTTTAAAAAAAATGTAGGAGAAATCCAAACTCGTGGCTATTCATGCTCACCATAAGGTTTCTTGCTTGATTGTTAATATTTTTATCTTGTTTGCACTAATAATTTTTCTATGCTTGAAGCTAACGCTTATCGTATGGAAGCCACAAAGGTAGTTTGTGTCATTCGCTTTACTTTTCATTGGGTTTATCTCATTTCCCATATGTGGCAAAGGCTTTCTCGCCGTTTGAAGTTTTTTTTGGCGTTTTCACTTTTCAAAATAGGTGTACTCTCCCACAGTCTTCCTTAGTTTTCTCTTTCTAAAATTCTTGCTTAGAGAAAATCCAATAGCCACTG
This sequence comes from Amborella trichopoda, assembly GCF_000471905.2. The sequence continues at coordinate 3,419,574 of NW_006500356.1, read as the reverse complement.
ATCCTATTCCCACCGTACTTTGGAACATGAAATGGTGGAGCATTTCTTTGCAAGGGTGAGAGAGAAGCCATTTGATAGATTGAAACATTATATATATATATATATATATATATATATATATATA
>NW_006500356.1:3397262-3410843 GCF_000471905.2 Amborella trichopoda | reverse complement strand
AGATAAAGTTAGATAGAGAGAGAGAGAGAGAGAGAACCCCATTGCAGGCAGCCATTAGTGTCTATCCCCCTCTTTCTCTCTCTAAGACGTTGAACAACTGGAGCGCCCAAAACCCAACATCCCATTCTTCAAATCGAACTCCCAGTAAAAACTCTGCTGCATTATATTCCCTATCGTCGAAAAACCGGGCCAGGCCGCACCCTGTATCCCCAAACACTTGACGCCCTTTGCAACATCGATCACGTAACTCTCTCCCCTCGGCTCAAATCTCACCCCTCCCCCCAAATGCCATACCATCTTAGGAATCACAATCTCTCTTTCTCTCTCTACCTCACTACTGTTCCCTCTCTCACTGCTGCTACTATTGAAGCAAAAATCAAACGGCGATAGCTCAACTCTCCTAACGCCCGTTAGTTTCTCCTTGAATGCCGTTAAAACGGCCTCATAGGCCGGCTCAACTAACGCCGTTAGAGTCGTACCAGAGTCCAGTATAACGCCCCCCGATTGCGCCGTTAGGTTCATCATCCAGACGGAATCCGGTATCTCAACGAGTTTTCCGTCGAGGGAGATTCCTCTCACCTTAACGCCGTAAAACGGCTGCAACGCCTGGTCCAATATAAGCGGAGTCCGACGAAATTCCTTGGGAGAGAGAGACCGGTTTGCCCCTGGGGCATTTCCGAAAATAAGGAAACTCGTGTGGTTTTTTGGGGCAAGGTGGTCGACCAGACAGTAGGAGAACTTGCCGTCAAATCGACGTGATAACTGTACGGCGAAGCTGACGGCGCTCTGACCCAACCCTAAAACCCCGTCGGCCTCCTTAAAACTCCTGCCCTGAAACGCGTCGCTGCACCCTATCAGCAAATGACGGAGCCTCACGTTCCCGTCATGTCTTCCGTTGGGTTTGACGGCCGACAGGGTAACGGACTCGTTGGCGAAGAAGCCTCTGGCGAAGCTGCCGTCGACGTAGCGGTAGTCGTAACGGCAGGGAGTTGACGCCGTTGGGCACGCCGTCAAAGAAAACGGAAGAGTAGGACAAGAAGGAGCAGAGCAGAGGAGCGGGGAAAAGGAGGAAGAAGAAGAAGCTCTGAAAACCCTTGTCCCATTGATTCTAGGGCTAAAAACCCTGGTTTTCGGCCTGAAACGGCAATTCATCCACGTCAAATCGCTTCCTGTATCAGCGACGAGTAAGAGGTTTTGAGGCGGCGTACCAGCCCGAAATTTCACGAAATATTGGCCTGTTCCGGCGAAAGCCCCCGAAGAAATAGACATTGCAGCTCCAACTCCACCTCTGCTTCTTCCTCTGAGTGCTGAATGGATCATTTGCTTTCTGAGCTGGTCGTGATGAAGAAGCTCCCTCAGGTCGTCAAGTTTAGAGGGAGGGGCGCCATTAGTAGGGTTTCCTCTGAGTTCTCGGCCATGGCGATGGAGGAGATGGAGTTTGATGGATTCAGGCTCTGTTTCCGCTGGAATTTGGGCGGTTATGGCCGGAATTTGGCTGGAGATCGCCTGGAAAGTGAGGGAAAGAGCAATGTAGGTTATGAATAAGAAGAGGGAGCGCATCGATCTCGAGGAAGAGGAAGACATGAATGATTTTTTTTGGTTTTTGGGAGAGAGGGAAAGGGGAAACGGTTTTCGTTTCCGGGGTAGAGGGAGTTTATAAAGACGGAGGATTATAAAACGGAAGACGTTATCTCCTTTTGCTGTTGTTCGTTTATGAAAGGTGGCGTTTTAAATATGGAAGTAGAGATTTTATGACCAAATCAAAATCATATTGGGAGCCTTCACTGGTTCGGCTTAAATGACTGAAATACCCTTATATTTTTTTGTTTTTTGTTTTTTTTTTTGGGTAAATGTGTTTTACAGTTATTCCAGGCTGTGTAATGCTTACCATTATACACCGTCTTGTTTGGAGCACGGCACGTATATGCTTTACTCCTACTCCCTCTGTTACAAAAACTTTGAAATTTTGGGAACAAGTAAAGAATTATTGGATTTTTTTAAAAAAATAAAATTGAAGTTTGAGTTTTTTAACATTTCGACATTAGAAATTTTTTTCTAATTAATTGAAGTCAGCTACACGAATCCTGATTATCCATTCCGTTTTATTAAGAAGTATATCCTCAGTGAGACAATAAGTTTTCATATTTTTGCTCATTACTTCCAACTATGTTTTTTTGAACTTATTTTTTTCTTTTTTTGAGCCTTCTACTTGAACTAACTTACACCTCCTAATGCAATACTAAGTTTACTTTATGTGATCTTATTGTCTATCGGTGCCACACCTAAATTCTATCCAATGTATTAGTTTCGAATTCTATCTCTTCTTTTCTTGTCATTTATCCATATTAACAACATAATCTCAACTACACTCATTATATAGGTATGTGATTTCTTGACCGCCCAACATTCTTTTCCATTAAACAAAGTTGGTTTTATAATTGTTTATATAACTTGCCATTCAACTTCACAAGTATACGGTGATCACATGAATCTCCAGTTTCTAACACTTACACATCACCATCTAAAAATTAGATCGTCTCTACTCAATCTCAAACATTATCTGGAATTTTATTTTATTATTAAGACTAATCTATGGGGTTGCATCCGGTTCTAAAATTAATTCTGGGTAGAATTTTATCGGATGGAGTAAATAGACACACTACTCCCACATGGGTAAAAACTCTCCATCGCTATCAATCTACATCTTATGGATGGACCATTCATAGTGAGCAAAGTTGATGTGCTCGTCATTCCAAAAATTCCACCCTTTTTTTTATTGTTTGGGTCCTTATTTGTCCACCCATTGTACCGATCCATATCGGCCGAATCGACTGGCTCAAATCAACTTAATGAACCATCGGACACAATGAAAAATCAGGAAACGAAGGTTAAAGAGACAATTGTACATATTTACATGAAGGTTTTATCGTTGAAAATTTGAAACAAAGGAAACTTGTCCAAGAGCCCGTTGACTGTTCAACACCCATCTTTAAGATGGACGTTGTGTAAACGCATCTAAAAAGCACATTTTCAATTTTTTTTTTTTTTTTTCGTATTTATGATCGGCTTAGCTTAAATGATGAATTCCTAAAATTTTATATCAAAAATCTACTTTTAAGATGAATTTTAGAGGGACGCCACAAGTGTATATATGAGTCGGTTGGCTCATAGAACCCCATCTTTAAATAAAATGTGAGGTTTGTACCTAAACAATCACCTCAAAATCTTGTTGAAAGATACAGTTTCAAACTCTTGTGATGGCTTAAAAATCGGTTTTTCACCCCCATAATGAAATTATAAGCGTCATAAATGATGATGGCCTAAAAATACGTTTTTCACCCCTATAATGAAATTGTAAGCGTCATAAATGATATAGATCTAGCAAATCTATGAATATTTGAAAATCTTGACAATAGACAATATAGATAATGTGTTACGATGCTTATTATTTTTAACATTTGAAATTCATTTATTCTTTTATGTCCATACATATCAACAGATAGTTAATTGGAGGGTTTTCTAGTAATGAAATAATTTCTAATGTGCACCTTACTTGCACAGCATAAGGTTGACACATTATATAAACTTTTTTCTTAAATAAATCATCAAAAAGTGTTTTTCATACAACATGGTTCATAAATCATAAACTGGGGAAGAATCGAGAATCTTGATACCCTCTTGATCCCCGGTCTGGATCAACAATCCTTTTTTCTTTTGATCCAAAATTTTGGGACCCTGAACACTGCAAAATCCAATAACTAAATATGTGAATTCATGGAAATGAATGGAATCTGTTTATTTTATCGCTGATTCGCCAAAGGCTTTCAAACACTTTTTAACCTTTAATTAATTAGAGAAACGCTTTTATGCAATGAAAAGGGGGAACCATTTCATCAAAATATCAGGGTGTCGCAATCGGATCAGAATTTGGGTTCCCTTTTTAGCCTTGCTTACTTTTTCCAACTTACAACTCTCTCTCTCAAAAATTTATATAAGGTTGTAACTTTAAAATGTAGAACTTAGGTGCACATAAAAAAATTCATGTTGTTTTGATGTTAGAAAACCCTCTAATTGATCATTACGACATCGACATGTATAAATATGAAAATACAAAAAGATTTTAAGCATTAAAAATAACGTATCTTGCAACAAATTATCTAGACCGTCTATTTTCAAGATTTTCAAGTGTTTATAGATCTACTTGATTTGAACTATATTTGAAGTTTAAAATTTTATATTTAGAGTTGAAAATAGATTCTTAAGTTATCCAAAGAATTTTTGACACCAAAATTATATTTAAGATAAAATTTCGAGGTGCGTCTTAATTTGATTATTTAAGGTTACAACCTTATGCAAACCTTTAAGTATATATTCTTTTTGGTAGCTTTGGGAAAAAAAGGAGGAAAAATATCTCATTATAGTCAATTTCAATAAGACTTACTTGTTGTCATTTACCTTCCCATTATAGTCAATTTACCTGAAATTAGCCAATTAATCAATTTAAATAAGACTTACTAATGTCAAGTAAATTGACCACCTAATTCATATTACTTACCTTCAAATACACGCGATCTTGCACCGAAATCAAATGCTTAACCTGTCATTACCGCGTGGACTTTTCTATTTTGCACCTCATATGCATTCTTTGCCATTTTTGTACTTCGTTTTCTTTAATTATTCAGTTTCCTATGTTGTGGGCAGCTGGTTTAGGGCGTGGGCGTTTTCCAACTTCTAATTTTCTTTCTTTAAAAAAAGGGTGTGTTTTGTATATGGCTGGCGCCCTAAACAATCAAAGTAAGGCGTACTTCCAAATAGTGTTGAAAGATGTTTTTTAAGAACCAAAATTTTTCATGATAGCCTGAAAATTTACTGTCATCTCTAATTATAAGAATTTAAAGCGTAAAAAATAGTGTTGATCAAGTAGGTCTATGAACACTTTAAAATCTTGAAAATTTCCAGCCTAGATAATACATTACAAGATGCACTGTTTCCAAGACTTGAAGTCCATGTATCTCAAGGTCTAGATAATCGGATTTGAGGGCATTTCAGCATTGAAACAGCTTATTGGGGTGAATGTTTGAGGTGTTGTTATAATTTAACTGTTTAGAGTCTCAACCTTATATAAATTTTTTTCTTTTAAAAAAAGAAAAAGTTTAAACAATCAAATTAGAGCGCACCTAAAAAATTTTAGTAGAAGAGGTTGTTTTGATTCCCAAATATCCTTAAATTGATCATCTCGACATCAAAATGCATTTACATGAGGAAAAAAATAGATTTCAAGGTTTTCAAATAGTTCATCCTGTAATGCATCTTTGGATCATCAATTTTCAAGTTTTCAAAGATATGTTCGATCTACACTATTTTGAAGCTGTAAATTTTATAATTAGGGATGAAAATATATTTTAAAGCTATCATAGAGATTTCCAGTATTGAAACCACATTTCTCGATACTATTTGAAGGTGCACTCTACTTTGATTGTTTAGAGCCTCACCCTTAAAAAAACAATGCCTAACTTCTAACAAAATAAATCGAAACTCCGTAAATTTTTCATTCCCACCGAAAAGAACCGAGCCGTATCATGTAGTCCCAGATCTAATGCAATTTTTAAATAAATAAAATATTGGAAGCAAGCCCAATAATTGAATGCATAAAACAAATAGTTCGGCGTATAATTAATCCGAAAATGAAGTGGGCACATTTTCTTTGAACCTTTTGAACGGTCGTTGTATTAAAATTTAATGTTTAAAAAGGATAAACGGCTTCCAAAACGTGAAATCTATTTATATTCTTTTTTTATTGTTCCAAATTAGGCAGCAAATTGTGGCAGTTGGATCTCAAGCCCCCAATCATTGGTTTCATGCCAATGCACAGATCACAATCACATATATATTAAGAATGGTCATACCAACATGTCCTTGTATAGTATACTCCCGCGGGTGTACATTATTCGTGATCCATTAGCTAGATCTTAATCGTCTTCGAAAGAGAAAAGCATAGTTGGTCTTATATTGTACGAGTAAGGTACACCTAAAAAACTCACTAGAGAAGGTTGTTCTTATGCTTGGAAACCCTCAAATCGATCATCTCGACCTCGAGATTCATAGATATAAAAAAATAAGAATTTCTAGTCCTAAAATAGTTAATCTTCTAACACATTAGCTGCACCGTCCATGTTCAAAATTTTCAAAAGTTTATAGATTTGCTTGATCGTCACCATTTCTAGAACTTTAAACTTCATAATTGGGGGCAAGAATCGATTTTCATATCATCGCAAGGCTTTGCGGCGCCGAAACAATATATTAAACGTAGTTTTGAGGTGCACGCTCATTCAATAGTATAAGGTTGACACCTTCTACAAACCTTATAAAAAGGTGTATATAATGAGATGATTTACCATTGATACAAGGCGGTCACAATTCTTACAACCATGTGATGTGAAGTTTGATAGTTTGGATATGTCACAAAGTTTTTGAATTTTTTTTTTTGAAATTTGGGCTTGGTTAATGGAATAAATGTAATTACTCAATTTCACATTCAATGGTCAAGATTAATTGTGACCACCTTGTATCAAAAGTAAATAGTCTCATATATATTTTTCCTTTAAAGTAGGTCAAAATCAATGCTTAATTGTTTTGTAGTCAACTTGCCATTTTTTTACTAGTTCAAAGGGCTAAATCAAGTGGGGTAATTTTCTCTAAATATATTTTATATTTTAAACTTATTATTTTTATTTTTAAAAATCAAGTCTACCCGATTCGACTAGTGATTAAAAGTAGTTTTGAGCCTTTCGACTGAATACCTTTCCCCTCACCGATTTCCAATATGATAATCGTAAGATTGGGACAGACGAATGCTCCAATAATATCGAGTAATGGAACAAGGGTGTCCATTTTCATATCTTATAGAGGAAAAAATATTGTCCAACCAATGAAAGGAAATATGGGTAATCTCATCGCCTATTGTTTTTTAAAAGTTAGACCAAAATTAATATGGGTAACACCGGCAATTGGAGTTTTGAAAACTAATTTTGATGGTTCTTCTCTTGAAAACCCATGGGTAGCAGGTTTTGATGGAGTATACAAAGATCATAGTGGGAATATTCTTTTTTGTTATGCTAGACCGTGTAGTGTGGCTATTGCAAATCATGCATAGTTAAGAGCCACTTTACAATGACTCTTGATTTGGAGAAAGAGAGGGGGTTTGGAAATACAATGATAGTGAAAGGTGATTCTTTGAATGTCATAAATTGGTGCACTTGCATTGCTAAACCCCCAAAGCGTCTGAGATATTTATGGCTTCAAGTGATGGATGCAGTTTCTTTGTTGATTATTTCTTTCCAGCAGGTCTTCAGGGAAGTAAATGAAGTTGCGGATGAGTTAGCGAAGAAAGGGGGAAATCTCGACCAGATAGTTATTTTAGCTTATTTATTTTGACCAATGTATCTTTTCCTTTTTAGTATCAATAGAAGCTAAATAATATTGTCAAAAAAAAAATATTAGATGAGAAACTTTAAAAAAAATTGGAAAAAGCAAGAGAAATCAAATAAAATAATGGACAATTATTAAAAGGAAAAATTTTATACGAGGTTGCAATTTTAATCAGTAAAAAAAAAAAACATGCTTCAAAAATCCGTAAAAAAAAAGAAGTTGTTTAGATGGTTAAAAAACCTCTAATTGGTCATCACGACTTCGAGATGTGCAAATGTGGGGAAAAAAAAAAGAGAATATTAAAGTACCAAAAATGGTACATCTTGTAATACATTACCTAGACTATCCACTCCCAAGATTTTTATGTGTTTGTAGATCTACTTGATCTGTACCATTTTTTAGTTTTAAATTTTATAATTAAATATAACATAATTTTCTATGTTATCATTGAAATTTCCGATACCAAAATTACATCTTTCAACGGGCTTCGGAGGTGTACCTTAATTTAATTGTTTAAAGTTGACCCCACGAGTCATATACCTGTTAAAAATACATATTATTTATTCAATTATGAGAACAAAAGGAGATTTTTATGTTAGATATTGGCCGTTATTTATGTTATATTGACCATTTTTAATCCCCGGGGAGAACCACTTGTAATGTCCAGTGGGTCCCATTCTCCATCCATCACCGTCCATCAACGATGGCACTTGTGATCACATATCTTTTATGATCATATGGATCGCAGTAACTCTCTTTTGCATACAAAATATTCAACCGTTCGAGATTCACAAGCCTATCCTGCTTTACATGTGAGAGATACGAATTTCATTTCAGGATTGCATACTTTGAGATTATTGATCTTTGTTAGGAAGTCATAATTATTTCTAGTTATTAGATATCAAATGGGATGAATTGGGGTGAGTTACGAAGTTCGAGAAATTTTTTTTGTACTTTTTAAATTGAATCAATGAAACTCTTACAACCATCTAATTTGAAATTTGAATGGCAAGAGTGATTATGTGTTAGTAAATGTTGATGGAGCGTGGATAAGATCAACCCGATATCAGAAAAAATGCTTTGAGGCTGGTGATCACAGAGCCCGAATTTTCTTGCTCTTTTGAGAGAGAAAAGAGGAGTTATGTGCAAGACATAAAGGTACAGGCATGACGACCAATATTCAATCTTAGGGATTTGATAGCCGATGTGCATGGGCACACTTCTTTGATTTTAAATTCTTTTGTAAATTTGATTGACCTTAAAAAGCTTAAGAAAAAGTAGGGTTTTTGTAAGCAGTGGATTTCATAAAAATCTTTATATAAAGGGTGTAGTGTCGAGAAATGTGGTTTCAATACGGAAAATCTTTGTGATAGTCTTATAATCTGTTTTCATATCTAACTATAAAATTTAATGCTTCAAAAATAGTGCAGATTGAGCAAATTTATGAAAATCTTAAAAATTCACAATCCAAAAATGAATTGCAAGATGCACTATTTTCAAAACTTGAAATCCATTTTTTTCTCATGTCCATTCATCTTTAGGTCGAGATGATCAATTTTAGCATCAAAACTTCTTTTAGTGAAATTTTTGAGGTACACTCTAATTCGATTGTTTAGAGCCTCACACTGATATAAATTTTTTTATTATATAAAAGCTAGGATTTAAAAACGCAGATCTCCCTCTATTGTACCGATCCTTATCGTCTTTGAGCAAAAAGGATAAGCTAAATTGACGACCCATCCCAAAATAAATAAAAATAAAAAATAAGAAAAAAAAAATTCATAGATAATGCTCCCCATTATGATATGTTTCTTTGATTGTTATTATTGAAGAAAAATAATGGGTTTTATAGAGATAATGGCAGTTCCTTATCCGCAAAGATCCATTCCCAGTGAAGTATAGAATCTCATAAGGATTGTCGATTTTTAAATCCCTACAAAAAAATTACGTAGGGATGGTTAATATAAGAACCTAATGCAATTAAAATAAGGCACACCTCTAAAAGATGGGTTTTTGTGTCAAAAATATTTACAATACATTAAAAAATGTATTTTCACCCCTAACTAAAATAGCGCAAATCGAGTAGATATACAAGCACTTAAAAACGTAAAAAATGAACAATCTAGATAATGTATTATAATATTTATTATTTTTACAACTTGAATTTTTTGTTTTTGTTTATATTTATGTATTTTGAGATTGATATGATCTAATACAAGGTTTTCTAAAAGTAGAAAAACGGTTTTATATAGATTTTTTAGTTGTACTTAGGTTTACATTATAAAATTAGAGTAATGATCCTGTGAGACCCTGCCACACCCATAGGATTTGACTTTTTTAGAGATTTGTACCAAATTTAATGGTGATCCTTTGGGGTCCTACACACATAAGTGCGAGAGGGTATTATATGATCATTACACATAAAATTAACCCCTCATGTAAACTTTTTCCTTTAGGCTATACCTATTTTGCAATGAGCATAAACACCAGCGAGAAGGCAAGAAGGGGATTAAAGAGAGTGACGATGGAGCCGGAAAAAGAAAGAGAAGGGACGGTGAAAGGAAGAGTAAAGGATGAATCACATCATACACTAGAGAGAGAAAGAGGGGAGAGAGATAGAGGTGGCAACGGATCGGGTATGGGTCGGGTCCGTTTGAACTCGGACCCAGACCCGAATGTATTCGAGTGCAGGTTTTGGACCATACCCGGTCCATTTGGTCCAAAAGTTAGGCCCACACCGTACCCGTCGGGTTCCAGGTTTGGTCGGGTCTATTGACATCCACATTATAAGCTTCTTCTTCTATTTTTGCCCTTTTTTTACCATCATATATCCAAATTATTGGCAATAAGGTCACAATCACCCACAATTAGATTTCAGACCGTCTTAATTGTCATTCAATAGCTGAAGAGATGATTATGAGTTCTTACTATATAGGATCTTTAAGACACCTAAATTAATAGGGCTTGAAGTATTTATCTCCATAGTTCAATAGCTCAAGAGATGATTATGAGTTCTTACTATATAGGATCTTTAAGACACCTAAATTAATAGGGCTTGAAGTATTTATCTCCATAGTTTACGGATACGGATTGGGTATGGATCGGGTCCAACTGAACCCATGTTGGTATGTGTGGGTGGCCATGGGGCCTCACATATGCCATATTTTTCTCTATTAATCTAATTAATAATTATATTAATTAATATAATTTAATATTTATCACAAAAAAGGCTTCTTAGAGAGAGAAAATATTTTTATCCAAAAGGTGGAAGATAACTACCTATCTCCCACAAAAAAAGAACCACCTTCTCAAAGATTTGTTGGAGAACGGCCTCCTTCCATCCCTAAGTAGGGTTTCATGGCTATAGAGAGGACCACAAATAAAACACAGAGTTGTCAATAGTTATGGTAAAACCCTAATCTTTGTGATTTACAGTCTTACGACATTGGCTTCGATTCTTAAGACTTTGGTGGATTCATCTCTTCCCCTTAAAAGTTCAACAGCCCAAGCCCGGAGTCGAATAACGCTTGGGTCTAAGTTTTGGACCCGAACCTGACCCGCAGGGTCCAAATGTTGGACCCATACGCAGGCCCGTATCGGGTATACCCAGTGGGTCCTGGATGCCTGATCCATTGCCACCTCTAAAGAGAGACAGTGAGGGATGAATAGTATCATACACTAGAGAGAGAAAGAGGGAGAGGCGAGAGGGTTTTGGATAAGAAGAGGAGAGAGAGAGATAGAGAGGGAGTGAGAAAAGAAGTGAGAGCGAGAATCGTGGCATTAATAAAATATGAGCATTAAATTGCATCACACAAGTTTGTATCCTCCCCATTTTTGTCTTGCAAATGCTTCCAACCAAAACACACACCAAGCTCTCTCTCTCTCTCTCTCTCTCTCTCTCTCTAGTTGCTCGCATTTGGAATTGCTTCTTGTGAAAAGAAAGAGGTGGCATAAGGAGAAAGAGAGCCAAAATTGGTTAAACCTCGTGGCCCACGAGGGACACAAGGGAAGTAAAATACGAAGAGCAATTATCATTGATGATTCAAAAACAAGGATCTAGCACAAATTATGGGTACCTGAGTAACTTTACTGTAAATAATTTGGGAAATTTGTGTCTTTTAAACATCGGATTTGCCCTCAAGTGGGGCAGTTCAATGTCCTAAATGTTGGAATTTCGAAGTGTTTATCCTCCCCTGTTTTGTGTTAGTTTAATATTTTGAATTTCATACCAACCCGTTAGCCTTTTGGTTTCTTTTAAATAGGGTTCGATATTTGTATAATCGAGCTGCCTTTATAATGAGGACGGGTTGATGTTTGCAATAGCGGACTGCCTAAAATGGGTAGTTCGATCTTTGGGCTATTGTATTGCCTTCTTAAAATGGGATAGTTCGATCTTTGGGTTATTGTAGTGCTTTATTTTAGGTCATTCTAATGTTTGAAACATTGGACCAATTCAAAATTGGTTTCTGAACTAATCGACATCCCTATAAATAAAAAAAATCAAGAACGACCTGATATTTGAAATATCAGACTGGAGAAAAATTGAAAAAAATGAAAAAAGCAAGCTTATTGTTCCTCAGCGTAAATTTTTAAAAACTATATATATTAAAAACTATATATACCTCCATGTAATACCATATTTATAAGGGATTATACACAATGAGACAATTTATTTTTAGTACTACGAGGTCATAATTATTTTTAGTCATTGGATGTGAAATCCAATAGATGAAAGTGTGTCACAACATTCAGAAAATCTTATTTTGAACTTTGTGCTCAAACAATGACATATCCTCAACCACTCAATTTCGTATCTAGCGGTCAATGATGCTTGTGACATCCTTGTATCAAAAATGAATCAACTTATTATATACATTTCCTATTTGTAATACCTCTATGTAAGATTTTATGGTGTGGATGTAAATTTCCCTTCTTATTTCTCACTTTTTAAGTTTTGGGAAGTGTTAACCCTCACCCAACAAAACCCATAAGATGAATTTATTTGCCGCCAAATTCTATAAATCATGTATTTTTGTCTTAGCGACCACTCCCAATAATTTTTTATTCAGAGAACCATATATCATTCATTTTGCCGAGCCCCGAAATACCAAATGAATCTCGACCCTAGAAGATACGATTCATTTACTGAAAAAAGACTCTGATGACAATAATATACCATTCATTTACTGGACAAATGAATCTCGACCCTAAAAGATCAAATTTCGTTCAGCCCTGAAATTTGTAGATGACCTTATGATGAGTAGCTGAACGATTTGAAGAACATATGAATGTTGAGTTTATTGAATGGACAGCCTACAGTTCACTTAATTAGAAAAAGGAAACCTCATTTCAAGACATATTATCATTTTTCTTAAAGATGCTTTGTTAAATTGATGAGAATATATATGGGTCACACTCACAATAATCATCGAACATGGATAATGTTTTAACAAAGAGCATACCCCCAAAATGAACTCTTCGGCAAAGGATGGACACTTGAAGAAGACCCCATAAAGTAACACAATCCTCTCCTTAGTTTTTTCCATCTTGTCCTCATTTATGATTGATATTTCCACTAAACCAGACATATAAGTTTTAGAAAGTGCAGTAGTAGGAAGAAAATTAAATTAGAAACTTGAACCCCCCTAATATTGGAAAAAGTTTTTATAAGGCGTCGACTGTACATTACTAAAGTAAGGCGCACTTCAAAAACCTATCGGAAAATGTTGTTCCAATGCTAAAAACACTCATATTGATTTGTTCGACCTTAAGATGTATGGATGTTGAACCAAAAAAGGAAAAAGAAAAGGATTTCAAGTCATATAAATTGTGCATTTTGTAATGCATTATCTGGACCATCTATTTTTAAAAAAATTTAAGTGTTTATAGATTTGCGTGGTGTGCATCAATTCTGGAACTTTAAATTTATAATTAGGTGTAACAATAGATATTCATGCCATCTCAAAGTTTTCTGGTATCGAAATTGCATCTTTCGACAAATATATATATATATATATATGAGCAATGATATCATGTAACCTTTGTATGGTAATATGATGCAACAAGGTTAAAAAACCATCTTATGCCCATTTTTTCGATCCAAATTTTGAAATATACACTCTTTTCATTCTAATGAACAATCACAAATAAAAA
>NW_006500356.1:3371128-3394349 GCF_000471905.2 Amborella trichopoda | reverse complement strand
ACACAATATTATTTATTAATATGTTATCTATTATAAAATAAAATTTATTATATATTATACAATAAAATATAAAGCATATATTATATACCATATTAATTTATAATATTTTGTATTTTATTTATATATATATATAGGGAAATAACCTTGTGAGACCCTCCCACACCCATGTGTGTAGGACTCCAAAAGATCACCACTAAATTTGGAACAGATCTCTAGAAAAGTCAAGTCTCACACCCATGTGATTTCTTTTTTTAGATATCTGTACCAAATTTATTGGTGATCATTTAGGTCTTACACAGATGGATGTGGGAGAGTCTTATAAGATCATTACTCATATATATAATACAAATATAAATATAAAGAAGGAGATAGAATTGGGTTTGAGGAACCAAGTTCCATCATTTTAGATGAAAATTTTTTCTTAAGCACAAGAGAATAAGGAGTATCTAGGTGGAACTTCTTTACTGTATAAGTTCCGTGCATCAAACACGAAACTTGTACAATAATGGAGAAGTTCTTTCTTCCTCCCCTATCATCTTGTTATCAAACACGTCTTAAATATCTCTATGAACTCTCTCTCTCTCTCTCAAAAGACCCTACATATCTAAATGAAATCCTTGCTTTCATTACTTTAAATCTAACCATCCATTAGGACATTTTTTTCATTTTTTTTCTTTGAGGTGCATAAATTCTCAAAAGAACTTGAATCATAAGCATATAAAAGGGGCATCTTTTCTATAGGAGTGGAATTTTGTTATTCAATAAGTCCGGAGCTCAAAATCATTGTGGCAAATGCGCCAGTGTGTCCGGAGTCAGTCCAATCCACTCAGGCCGAGTTTTCCCGAGTTGCACAAAGAAAAATTAAAAGAATTACAAAAAATGGTAAAAATTGTAGGATTGATCTATTACTTTTGTTGTATAATTTAAATATTTTTGACAAATATTGGCGAGTATTTTTTTATAATTAATTCCTATGTTTATATTTTCTTTTTTTTTTGGAATTTTTAGATTGCCCCAATTATGAATCTGTTTTATCTAAATCTATCTTTTCAATACTTTTTTAAGTTTATTCGGACTCCTTAAAGTTTTATTTTGTTTTATTTTGCTTTTGATATATTTTTTTTGAGAATTTTTCTTTTTTTTTTTTTAATTTATTGAGAGCTTTTCAGACTTGTGCAGGACTCGACCAAGTCTTGGACTTGACCGAATAACTCAATTCATCCAGGGGCGCGTTCCTGACCGAGGCGAGTCTCAGCACACTATTTGGACCTATTTGTTAGTTGTGTGAAAAGCCATTGGATAGTCGTGTTAGACAAATCCGCCAGTCTAACTCCGAACAAGCCACTGGCCTAGCCGTCTTGGCTAGATTTGATGGTCCAATCAGTTATTTAAATTTGTTTTTTAAAATATATGGATATAAAATTCAAAAAATAAGGGATTTTTTTGTAATATATTTTTTAAATTTTTTTTATCATTTTGGCAAAGATTGGAATATATTTTGGCTATGAATATTTATTTTTAAATTTTCTTTTTTCTTTGAATTATTTTTAAAATACCCTTGAGAAGAAATCAATTTTTTTAAAATCCATTTTTTCCACTACTTTTTAACTTTATTTATATGTGTTTTGTTTAATTACATTTTAAATATATTTTTTAAGATGCTATTGTATTTTTTAAAAATATTTTTCAACACTTTTTGGCCCGCAGTGGACCTGCCCGGTTAGGCTGGGTGAACCGGCTGGTTTCCGAATTACTCGGACCCAGCCATTGGCCGGTTTCCAGGTCCGGTTTGATTTGTCGAACACTGCTGGATAGTGCAACATGATAGGTTTCTGTTGCATGATGGGTATCTCACCTTTGCCTCAATTTTGTGCAATCCAGAAATGCTATTTCATGGAAGGTAATCACGACGTTAAATGTCATTGCAGGTTTGCTAATCAATTTTTTGTATTCATAGGAGCAGTCTTATTGCTCCTAGAAATTTCAACATATGTACAAAGGTGATCCTTCCGGTTGCCATGGTTCACTTTGCGGGAGATAATAACCCTTTTGAGAAAATACAAGTCCCCTATGTATTAGGATTTTTGTAAAAATTAAGCTAGAGAAAGAATTCAACATAGAACAAGCATCTATAGTTTCAAATTACTACAAAGAGTTCAATTATCTAGATATGAAGGTTACAATCACTTTCAGATGTCAAATTGAATGGCTTTGAGTGAGTCACGAAGTTCGAGAAATCTTTTTTTGATACTTTGTTTTTTCTCAATGACACTTTTACAACCACCTATTTTACATTTAATAGACGAGCATGATTGTGACCTCCATATAAAAAACATAAATTGTCTTTCTATAAAAAATTCATTCTTCAATAAAAGAAATCGATAATACAATAAACCAATATGCTTTTTATCGCTTTTTGAACAAGTATTTAAACTTACTATATAAACCCTGGAAATCTCTGTGAAAACTTCAAAACATGAGCCTTAAAAATCCCAAAAATAAAAATACATCCCTTAATGTAGAAAAAATAAAAAAACAACAACAACAACGAATCTATCCATCTACCCGTAATTGAGGATAACAAAATTTCTGACAAAACATAATAGTCTTAATTAGGCCTTTTGCTCACTGGAATCCACCATATGCCCATGAAAGTAAAAATAATGCAAAAACAATTGGTATTTATTCAGTTTATGCAAGTCAAGCTCAAAATTCCGGAGTACAGCACCTCACTGACGTGGGAATGTTTTGCCATATTCAGGAAATTTTACTTGAACCATTATATGTTCCTGCGGGAGTATATGGTCCATTTAGTTCTTTAGATCAAACCTATATAGAGCAGTTGTAGGTTCACGAATGTAATTTCATCAACCTAGTGTTTTATTTTAAATAAAAATAAGAGTGATTTACGTACCGACCCTAAAATTTTAGGAAATTACAAAGAAGGTGGCACTTTTTTTATTTTTTTCAAAATCACCCCTTGATCAACCGGATTTTGATTTTGATTTTGATTTTCTTTTTCTTTTTTTTTGCTAGTGAGCTAGCTTCAAGCTTTAAAACACTGCCCTACTAACGAAAAAACTAGAAAGAAAAAAAAAATCAAAATTTAGGTTAACAGAGTGGTAGTTTTGAAAAAAAAAAAGAGTTGACCGATCTTCTTTGTAATTTCTACACTGGAGCATTTCGTATTTTAGTATCCGTACGTAAATCACCCATAAAATAATAAAAATTCATATCCTTACAATAGATGCATGAAAAAAATAACATTTAAGATTCAAGCGATATTAAGATAGTCAGATCTAAGTGCTTTAAAACAACAAATGTACTATATTTTAGAAAACGCTTGTTTGGAAATTGTGAAATAGATCCCAGACTTTCACTACGGAAAGATCCCAATTGCAAAGTAGATTCCAAAATTTCAAACAAAAAAAATCCTTCACAATAGCTCTTATAATCAAGGAGTAAGTGAACAATGTGCTCATGCAGGAGTGCACTAGTCTTATCTTTTAAGATTTGTATGCACGCAACATGGGAGCGTGCGTAGGGGAATCCCCTTCATTTATTTATTTCGTACGATTATTATCTTATAATTACTTAATACAAGGGCACGTGGGTGGCTTATGGCAAGCGTGAGAAAGAAGGGTGTTCATTTGAATTGACCGTCTAGAGGTTCCCGATTTGGTTCAAGAAATCCGAACCGTTCATACATCTTGTGTAAATTACTCAAAATTTGATTTTTTTTGTTTATTTTACTCAAAATTTCGACATTTTCATGTAACGTGAGTCTTGTCTTTCGAATGAGCCAAGATCCAAATAGTAAATTTGCTTATGGAACAAGAAATATTTAAAGGAGCCAGTTAGGTCGTGAAGGGTTTTCTTACTTCCTTTTCTTTACACCGTGACACTATTATTATTTGATTATTTATTATTATTATAAGGATCCGTTCTATGCATCGAAGCTGGCATATGGAGAAATGTGGGCCTATTAATAGATTTATTTTTTACATTGATTTTTTAACTTAATTTTTAAAGACATGTAATCTCTAACGTAGAGATCATGAATATGAAACAATGAGTAAAATTTTAAAACTAAAAATAATAATTCTAGTAAGAAAACATTTGGACCGTTAGTTTGTTTTTAGATGGAACACTTACTTGCATCCATCTTTAAGATGGATGCATTAAACTTTTTGGATCGCATATATAGTCATGCGGTCCCGCCCGCATGAAACAATTTGCCTTATAATAATGGTGGGAATGAAGGGTAGGATGTTATGTTGAGGCATCTACCACCTCCTCCCCCTAACGACCATGTCCCGACCCCATTCTTTATTTAGGAGTTCATTATCTCTGTGATGGATGTAGCACATAAACAGTGTGTTTGCATGACACCTCAACCATGAATTGTTCATACTGGACGATGGTGATGAGCCGAGGAACGAGTGGACACTATTTTTTTTTTTCTTGAATGATAACCACGAGATTCATTAAACTTTAGCAAAAATTACATGCAGATGGTGTACACTACCCTTTGCAACCACCAAAGAAGATTGGTGTACACTACCCTTTGAAAGAGAATCATCTTCAGAATTAGGCTCTCTAAAACAATGAAGGAGAGCCGAAAGCTAAAAAATTAGAAATCTCATCAAACAGGGGAATCAATTTCCATGGTGGTTTCATCTCTCCTTTAGCCCACACAATCACAAAATGAGTGGGCATTGTTGGACATGAGTTGAGCAACGAGTCCTTGGTTCCACCGGTCAAGTCGACATTGTCCGGCAAGAGAAAAGGAACAACTCAACTTGCTAAAAAAGAGTTAGGGCACAGAGAGAGAGAGAAGTATCTACTTGTGTGTGTGTATGTGTGTTGGGGGGAGGGGCTTAGTATGAACAAGATCTTGTTGAGAAAGAATGGACAAGGAGCTGTATCCTGTGGTCCACCGGTCAAGTCGACATTGTCCGGCAAGAGAAAAGGAACAACTCAACTTGCTAAAAAAGAGTTAGGGCACAGAGAGAGAGAGAAGTATCTACTTGTGTGTGTGTATGTGTGTTGGGGGGAGGGGCTTAGTATGAACAAGATCTTGTTGAGAAAGAATGGACAAGGAGCTGTATCCTGTGGTCCAAATTTATGTCAAAATTTAAAAAAAAACAAAGTCTAGCTCCCTCCTTACACTTGACAGACATAGGGCAACATGGTATAATGCAATGTGGGTAACATGTGAGTGTTGAGCTGTCTTTAGGGTTTCGTGAGCTATCTATTCACACCACTTTTTTACTTTTCTAGCTGGTATTATAACATATTTCCACCAAAGTCAAACATGTGGTGAGCTAATAATAATACAATATTTGTGATACATTTCATCTTCTTGTAGTTGATCGCTTTGAATATGCAGGCCTTCTCTTCAGAAAATTACGGCTACCTGTTTCCACCTTTAAGAATAGTTTATGCGGCGCCACCATGACCACGTAGAAGACATATTGAAGATATGTAATTTGAAAGATATTTTTCAGTTATTCGATCTTTGATTATAATTATACGATTTTTTAAGTAAAAGCATATAATTGTAAGAGAACATTTTTTTTCTTTTTATCTTTTGACATTTAAACTGATGCTATCCCAGCTGCTGTCATTTTCATATGTCGCTTGTGAGACAATTTACGTTGTCTCCCAAAAGTTTATAAAGTACTGCGAGAGGAATTTCGATATGCAATTTTTATGGACAATATGGAAAGGAAGGAATAGAATGATCGTTAAGGGATACGGGTGGCAATGGATCAACTCGAAAATATACCAGTGGGAACCGAACCCGACCAGGTCTAGAGTCCCTAGACCCAAATTGTTTATAAGGGACCTGAACTTGACTTTAAAATAGAGAGAGAGAGAGAGAAAAACCCTAAGAAATAAAGAGTAAAATTAATTATGAGATAATTAGTTCCCACCATTCATCTTATAACAGAATAACGGTCGGTATTAAACATGTATTTCATAAAATATGTGATATATCTATATATAATTTAAAGGAAAACGTTTATATAAAATTGCAATATTAAAAATGTATATATTATTATTTAAAGGAAAACGGTTGCAATCTTAAAATGTAAAATTAAAGTGCATCAAAGAAATCCATTGTAAAATGTAGTTTTGAAGTTGGAAAACTTTCTAATTGATCATCTCGACATCAAGATATATGAATATGAAAAAAAAAAAAGGATTTCAACTCCCAAAAATAGTGCATCTTGCAACCATTCATTTTCAAGATTTTCATGTGTTTATAGATCTATTTGATTTGAACGAGTTTTGATCCAAAATTTTATAATTAGAGATAAAAATAGACTCTCAATCCATTCTACGAATTTTCGACACCAAAATTATATCTTATAATAAAATTTGGTGGTGCAACCTTAATTTTTAAGGTTGCAACCTTATATAAACTATATCCTTATTTAAATGTTATAACTATAGATATTTATTTGAAATAAGTAATTAAATTCGGGTCTGGTCTGGTCTATATAGACTCAGACCTGGACCCAACCCTCCAGGTCTAAATTTTGGACTCATACCCGAACCCGTTCTCGGGTCCACGGGCCCCAATTGCCAACCTTATTAAGAGAGTTGGGGAATGTTGGAGAATGAAGAAAGGAATAGAAGGACCTTTAAGACACGGGACGGGTTAGAGAAAGAGTTAAATGCAGAGCGCTAGTGTCTCTCATTAGCTATATTTCGGTAAGAAAGAGTATAGATCACTTTCGAAAAATTGACTTAGTTAATAATTTGGGAGAGATTACTGGGTGTAAAAAAAGTGAAAGTTGGAAGTGATTGAAAACCTCTTTCTAATAATAGGGTGTTAAAACTTAATTTTGATGGTAGCTCTTTGGAAACCTAAATCATGGTGGTTTGGTTAAAAATCATCCTAGATCCTCCAAGGAATGGGGTCTAGTTAGAAATGATAGCAGATCCTTCACGGAATGGTTTTCTCATTATGAATGATCGTGGGCAAGTTCTTGTTTTCTATTGGGTCCTTGCGTTATGGGCACAACAAATCAGACTGAATCAATGCTCTTTGGCATTGGTTGAAACTTATTTCGATAGATAATTTGGGTTCATGGTGATTGTGGAAGGAGATTTACTTAATAACAGTAAATGATGATAGCACCCCCACACCCTAATCACATGTTATGGTTTTTATTTCTAATAACACCACCCCACTAGCACCTTCAAAAAAACTAACTCCTAAAACTACAAAAGTCCGTGAAAATGACCAAACATAAATCTCATATGAAAAGGACCAAATATAACTTGTGCACACTATTGTTACAACTACGAAAGTCCGTGAAGCTTCCGATGTGAGATGACCCCAAGGGGCTAGGTGCGTCACACTAGGTCATGGTTACTCATATTGCAATGGGGTATTAAAAAAAGAACGTGCTAGGTGCGTCACACTAGGTCATGGTTACTCATATTGCAATGGGGTATTAAAAAAAGAACGTGATTAGTGTTTGACAATTTGCAACGCTATATCTTAAACTCAATTCTTACAAAAGGCAAGCAGGGGCCCCCTCCAACCCCAAAAAACAAAAACTAAACTCATAACATATTAGTATGCTTGGAAGATATTGCATGACTCTCTCCTATGAGATAAGAAGCTATTTGGGATGCAATGAGAAAGATCAATTTCCCCGCAAGAGGTTCTTTGAACAGTGTCCTTTGCAACCTCTGGGGTTTAAGATGCATATGATAAAATGTAGGTTATTTTGCAACTGTTGTATACTATAAAATTGTTTATTTTTGGTACAAGGTCATATCATCCCTAGTCATTAGATATAAATATAAAATGAGGAGGTTATAGATGCATCAAAAAGTTGTCTAATTTTACATTCGATGACTAGATATGGCTTTGACCTGTTGTACCAGAAGTAAAAACTCCAATTACATACTTCACCATTTTAGATATCAATTTGTTTTGAAAATATTGGATATTAATTCTCACTGTTTTTTTAGAGAATAGTGAACTATTTTAAAAGATTTCTTAAATAATAGTAATCTGCAAGAACAATAGTATAAATTTCTCTACAAATAAAAAAGAAAAGCTTTTTGTGTGACCCCAACCACATATAAATTATACATGACTCCACTTCTCAACCGTTCGATCTGAATTTACAGTTAGAATTGCTCATGTTACAATGTCACGTCAAAATACTATTTGATTTTTTATTTTTTCTACAAAACCTTTTGGCCTGAAATTTGGAGTGTCTTATCTCCTTATTAGGACGCACTTAGAAAAAAAAAATCTTCTCATAAAAATAAATAATTAAAATGGCCCTAAAAGTATTAGGGGTATTTTGATAAATTTTATCGCAAGAAACATTTTATTTTTATTTTTATTATGTGCACCCTTGTAAGATGTATGTATACTAGTAAATTTCACTGGCAAAATTTATAAAATTAAAATAACAATAAAATACTATGAGCCATAAGATCAAGATCTCATGCTTAAGAGCCAGCTTGTAACATTATGACTCAAGCCATCTTAGTTGTTTACTCAGATCTGACGGCTGAGATTATATATATATATAGGTGGAGTGACATGAAAGTTTTTCCTAAAATAAAATTATCTCACAAACAAACCACTTGGGGTATCAAGTTTGTAGCTCTTTTGGCACGAATGGCGTCTGCCCACGCCAATGGGGTTTGCTCTGGAAGCCCAAGTGACCTCTAGGGATGATCCATGGTCCTCCGAGATCCAATGCTTCCAATCTCGTCTCCTCCCTCATAGGTGTTATATTTATACTCAACTTGCCTCTCTAAAATCCCAAACCACTTCCAGTACAAGCTCATAGCAGTTTATGGACCAAGTATCCCACAACTCAGGGGTGCTCCTTGGGAAGAACCAAATTTTGTGCCACAATCTTCAACAATTATTTTTATGAATTACAATTTTCAATAAATTTCGAGAAACATTATCTCAATCACAATCCCTAAGCTTGTGAATGCCACTAACTCCAGCTCAACGACCACAATGCTCAAAAAAAAATTCACAATATTGTTTAAAGCCTCGGCTCTATATAAAAAATTTTCAGTAACTATAGGCTCCTTATATCGATTCTTAATGGGCAACGATCTAATGCAACAGTTGTATCATAGTATAATGCAATTACACTTCTAGAAAATCATGTTTGTGGTATTTGTATGATTCAAAATTTTGTATATACACTCTCTTCATCTCAATAATCAATCCCAAAAAAAAAAAAGTTTCATTTGAACTCTAGATGTGGTCAAAATGAAACCCCTTCAACAACCAATCTAGACTATTACAAACTCAAAATCATTTCTTTTTTTTATTAACCTTGTTCATCTAATGATAATAAAACCATCAACAAATATTGGAAACAAAAAAATCTTTCAAAGCCTCCATCTAATCATCTTATCAAAATGGACCGCCAATGTTAATTGGATTTAAAATTACATCTTCAAATTTTTCTTTTTGTGATTGTTCATTAGAATGAAAAGAGTATATATTTTAAATTTTAGACCAAACTTAATGTATTTTCCACTTCGTACAGTTCTCAACGCATGTACACTCATTATCTTGCATACTAATACAACTGGCTATCCTTACATGATTCATCAGCTAGAAATACTATTAGGGGCTGGAATTCCATTTCCTTATAATGTTAAATCTAAAAAACTCGATCCCGGCGCTCTAGGGAACGAGATCCTAAAAAACGAGATACATAGAAGAAGAAAAAAAAAACAGTAACTATGTTTTGTACCCACTCCACAACTCAGTGGTACGAGGAAGATACTTGGGGATCTCATTGAGCTACCCCTCTCTATACATTTTTGCATTGTCTCAAGATTTTATTACATTTTGCTTGGGGTAAAGAAGTTTTTGCGTTACGTAAATGGTTCTCTCTCTAAAAACCAGTTGTCTTAACATCACTTCCCTTTCATTATTTTCCCAACTTGGACATGTGCAGATAATTAAGAGAGAGGAAGAAAAGAGAGAGAAAAATACGTCATGCAATATGAGGGGACCACTTTTTTCTCACGACAAGTGCAGGGGTTCATGCTCTTATTTGTTGCTATATTTTCTTTTCTCGATTTGCATACATACCACCTCTGTTTTTGGAGAACAAGTTCGGATGCCCCAAAATACAAATGTGCGGACTACTATGAAAGCCCCTCAATTTCGGTAATTATGGATACATGCGCTATTTCATACTTGTGGTTTTGGATTGCCTGGGCTACTTGCCTGATTCCATATGCTTGTTTCGGCATATTTAGTGGCACTCATTACAAGTAACGTACGAGACATCTCCATTTTTCCCAAGGGATCTTTGGAATTACCATTGTTTAGCTTTCGATTTGCTCTTACTATCAAATAAAATCAATTTGCTCTTACTATCAAATAAAATGTGAATAACCCATCCCTCTTTTTCTTTGAAACCATTGCTTAGCTTTCAATTTGCCTCTTACTATCAAATGAAATGTGAATCCCCCTCTCTTTGAAACAAGAGGGGCTTTTGGTTTTACCCGTGCTTCAAACAATGTAGTCTTCTTTTTTATATACCCACACTATTCCTACATTTTCTCAATATATCCTGATTTATATCGTCAAATCAATACAATTACAAAATGAAATCCCAAATAAAAATCATAATAAGAAACCTACGAATTGAAGGAGTTGACAATAGAATTTTTTTGGATTAAAAAGTTTACACCAGTCATGAGAAGGCAGGAAAATTTTAACGTCGCTTAAGGTTATATCGCATGTACGGAAAGGTTTCCCGTCGTCGATCAAAGCCCGTCCTCATCATCATCCTAGGCTATGTTTTAAGGATAAATGATCAAAGGATCAAGATAAGTGATCAAAGGATTAAGATAAGCGATCAAATCCGAAAGAAATTCATATTTGAACTTAAAATGATACAAATTCATATGGGAAGGATCTCAACAATCAAAACAAATTCATTTAGTTATCAACTAGCAAAATGGAAGATGAACGGCCCAAGAACACAACAACATCAACAATCTCAACAAATTCCCTCTCCAGTCGACTCTTACTGGAGTGAGATGGATCTTTTCAATCAATTTTTATATTTACATATTTGAAAAACACGAAAAGCAAACCCAATAGAAAAAACTAACAGTTTTATGTGTTAGATTCAACCAACAGTTTTATATGGCAAATTCTTATTACATTGCATCATATTTAGATTCTTATTACATTGCATCACATCTATTTCGGTAGATCCTTCCATTGTGTTGAGTCCCTATCAATCTTGAGTATCCCAAAATCATTGTGTTAAGTCCCTATTGAGTATCCCAAAATCGATTATATAAGGGCAGAATCCAAAATCACTTCAATTTTCGGAATCCAAAATTGCTTCCATCACAATCGTGAGTATCCCAAAATTGCTGGTATAACAGCCGACGGTATTTTGTTTGAAGTGTCTTGAGGCAACCCATTGTTTGAAGTGACTTGAGTCAACCTAACCCAAGTATCATCCACACGCATAATAAATTCAATTTCTATAATACATTCAATTTCTTTCAATCCTAATCGCAGTTTCATGACAATTACATCCAATTTCTTTCAATCCTAATCTAAGTTTCAAGACAATCCCATCCAATTTCTTTCAATCCTAATTGAAGTTTCATAGTTTCATGACAATGACATGTATTTGGTACATCTTCTTAAATTGTGTTAGGCCATTTGTAGTTAGAAGTCTCTTGCGGCAACCCACCCCAACTAACTTCTCAACTGAAGTTGTCATCCCCACTAATAATACATTCTTCGCACATAAGTATGACTACCTGGATAAAAGTTAAACGGCACTTGCAGACTACACACATACCTCGATGTTATACCAATCACTGCATATGTATCGCGCATCCCTTTTCGCATTTGGACTCTAAAATAAAATAAAATAAATGAATAGATAAAGGGATGCATATTCAATATGTATGTAATGCATTTGGACTTTGAAATAAAATAAAATAAAATAAATGAATACATTTTAATGGGCATTATGTATAGGAGTAACTATTGTTACATATGTTTTAATGAGCATGAGCACATAACAGTTGCATGAGCACATAACAGTTGCATGAGCCCATAATAGTTGCTACACTTATATATGGATGCCCAGCTTACCCGATATATCCTTTAGTCGAACTCGATTAGAGGCCTTGGTAAGTATGTCTGCGAATTGATTCTCGGAGTGAACAAATGGAGTGCTCTCATCTTGAGGCTAGAAGAGTTGTGGGTCCAAAAACAAAGCATTTCGGATTCGTTTACAATCCTTAGGAAGGTGTGCACTATTATTATTGATAGTGGCAGCTGAGGCAATATGGTGTTTAAAGAGGTTGCATACAAGTTGAAATTGACTTGCGAGAAACACCCCAATCCAACAAAATAGCATGGTAATGAGACTCCGAGAACTTCTAGTGGCTCTCTAATGTTTTGAGAACCTCATGAGCAGTTTTGAGTCCAAATCTCAAGCTTATACTACTGACCCATTCTTCTCTAAAATCCTTGAGCAGCTTGCATGAGGAGAAAGGGAAGCATTTGTTGTTTTTGTTTTGCAGGATGGTTTTCTCCTCTGAGGAATCCGGCTTAGCATTCACAGGATGTCCTTTGCATCCAAATTAGGGGTGAAATGCATGGTGACAACCTTAGAGGTTCCTTTGGGCAGGATAAGACCACAACCCTTGTGGAATATAAGTACTTTTGGCCCAAACTAAAGAGATATCTCATCCTGTTCGTGGAGACGGTCTCAAAAAACTGGCCTTTACACTCCCTTACCCATCCCTGACCGACCATGGACAGATGTGTGGACTTTTTGGTGGGGCTTCCAGGCACCTCGAGAGAGTTTGACTCTTATCTTTGTGGTGGTAGATAGGTTCTCTAAAATAGCCCACTTCATTCCTTGCGGAAACACTTTAGATGCGACTAAGCAGCTGATCTTTTCTTCAAGGAGGTAGTCCTTGAGGTAGTGTTGCTCAACCACCAAGCAAGGTGCTTGACCAAGTCCCTTTGCCCGAGGAAGCGAGAGCTAGCGATGATTTGAAAGCTTTGGCTGAGCAAATTCAAGACCTCTATCAACAAGTTCTGGAAAGCTTACAAAAGTGCTTACAACAAGTACAAACCCGTGCCAACTTACACCATTGGGAAAATAGTAGGAGACTTGGTAATGGTCTACTTTAGGCATGAGTGTTTCATAAGAGGCCCGAACCATAAGCTTAAATATAAGAAGATTGGCCCTTCTCCAGATGAGGTAAAATGCCTACAAAATTAAGCTCCCCGGAAGATATGAAATTTCTCCCATTTTCAACGTCTCCAACTTAATATGAGTATCATGAGGATGTTGTAGAAGGTGATGCCAGGTGGGAAAAACATTTAGCTAAGCAAAAGGGAACAAGGTGGAGAGGATCTTGGACATCGGCATCATTTCTACCTGCTGCGGGGATTATAGTCAGCATGTGGTACAGTGGAAGGGCAAGCCCAATTTTGAGAGTTTGTGGATTAAAGAGGAATTGATGAAGATTGATCTGGAAGCCCTTGAGGAGTATTTTGTCGGCTCAAACTCATGGACGAGTTTTCTGAGCCCCTAAATATTGATACAGAAAACAAAATAAAGTTTTCCAACATTTTGTGGACTACATTTTCTCTTTTAGTTTTATTTGTAAGGGGGGGAATTTTGGGTAATTTTTCTCTTAAATTCACTTTTCTGGAATTTACTAAAAGCTGGGGGGTTCCAATTAAAATTTGAGCATTGGGAAAAATTACGAGGGTTAGGTCAGAATCTAAATTTAAAATTTGCTTGGGAAGAGGCCCTTTGCATGGGGATAGCGTCCATTAATACTCCTAGGAAAGTTAAGAAAGCTTTGGCTTAGGAGCCAATCCAAGACTATTAGAAAAGGAAGACTTTTACCTTGTTGGAATCAATATTTTTGCTGTAAATTTTCATAAATCAGGAACAAAGTTCCCATTTTGGGTGGTCCTTGAACCCATATAGAAGCCATTGAGCTAGGCTTTGTTGGGTTTAGCTTACTGTCTTTGAATCACAGTCGACATCCCATAAATTTTGCCGATTGTGAATTGTTTCTCTCTCGTTTCTCTCCGTCCTCCATCAGAGGGGCACATGGGAATTGATTTCGAGCAAAGTCATGTTGCCACGCCGTACGTAATTTGAATATCTTTTTAGGGAACAAGATTCATAATTATCCAAACTTGGACTGAATCACATCTACATATGATTTCCCCATCTAGATTCACTATAGCCCACATAGGACACAAGGAAATGATTTCTAAGGTGAGTGATGTCTAAAAGATCCCCTAGAAACCTTATAACCCCAAAAATTTTATGCAGTTTTTCCAACCCAAAATAACAGTAATGCATTCCCCAGAAACGTAGCCAAACAGTAGGACAATGGTACCCATACAACAACATTCCATTTTCAGATAATATATTACTCTAGTTTTGTATTACTCTAATAATTTGTTTCCCAGACAATATATTTCCAGGTACACAAACACCAAGGTGCCACCCATTTTCATATCATGTATAAATGTTGAACAATACTAGCATTAACCGTTTCAAGAATATAATTATATAGATCATTGAAAGAATTTATCTCATACAAGATTAATGGAATTTGATTAATCCATGGACATCTAGGATTGGTTGTGCATGGATCTAGCCCCATGGGCCATTGCTAGATAGGCGGTTTCTAGACTAAACCAAAACGAGATCGCATTTATATGGGATAATGGGAACGGGCAGCCTACTTAGTGGGAGCACGAATCGATGTGTAATGGAGTGGGGTTCTTAATACAAGTGGAGTTCTGCGATGGGAGTGCAGATCAATCATGCACAAAACATGATCCTTCCTTGAATGGAGCTCGATCCTTTCCAAATAGGAACGTAGTCACTCTTAGAAGGGGGCACAACTCAACTTCAAATGGGATCCTGTTCCTGTTGTCGATGGGAGCACGATCCTAATGAACATGGCAAAACAATCCCATTTGAATGGAACGCGTACCCGTTAAATAAGGATCTAGATTTCGATGTATTGATAATGCGCTCCTTGTTCATATGATATCTCGATCCACTACTTTTACCCTCGCCGGAACTCGCTCCCCGAGCTCTTGAGCTTTGGGCAGCCCTCAACATGACGCTCCCGCTCTCAGAGCCAAAGCCAGAGCCGTTCCCACTCTCGCTCCCGGTAACTATGGAGCAGATCATAGAGAGAGAGAGAGAGAGACTGAGGGACTGAGAAAGAGAGAGAGACCCAGCGAGAGAGATACCATGAGAAGAGAGAGAGTGGGAGAGGAGGTTTGGATCAGCCCCTTTTACGGATGCCACATAGAGGAATGGACAGAGAGAGAAATTTTCAGGGGAGGGGAATTTTAGGGGGGAGAGGGAGTGAGAAAGAGGGGAGAGAGAGCGGAGGGGTACCCAGAAGTAGGGTGGCTATGGCAGCAACGAGAGGTGAAAGAAGGAGCTGCGGTGAGGGAAGGAGATGGTGAGGGGCTTTTATGCCCGACAAGAAAGTCAACCTTCCCCATTTGGGGCCCTAAACAAGAAAAGCGAAGTTCCTTATATTTTATCACTTCCGCGTGTCAAACACGCCCTAAGGAAAAAGATGCACGTGAACATAAAAGACAGTAATCAACGAATAAAGAACCCAAACCTATTCATTAAAACAAATCGTAAAAAATATTAATGCAAGTAAAACAAATACAATATATAAGGGAGATTAGTACATGAGAAAAAGTTACATTAGGAACAAAGAGATGGAGAAGTCCCTTCCTGATATCTCTTGAGGGGTCTTCTTTGTTCCATTTTAGGAATAGAATTTTATACGCTAAAGAATATTTGATTCAAATTAAGTGTCGATAGATTAAAAAAAAAAAGGGAAGACATGTACACATCTATTTTACGCTACTAAGAAATTTGTCTATGCCTATACTTTTCTCTCAAAGCATAGGTGAAATCCTCCATCTATTCTTGGTATTTGGAAGTTTCTCCCTCCTAGAAAACACTATATAGTATCATGGAAAAACTTTCCATAAGTGAATCTCTCTTATATCTCTTCAATTTGTTGATCTCCATTGATTTTGCTATCTACATATCTTCCTATAAATTAAAGCTGTGTGGGTGAAGTAGACGTGCATCCGGAGTTTCATGCGATGGCCATATACCAATGAAACTGAAAAGGAAGTTCTATAGGACAGCCGAAAGAGTAGCCATGCTTTATGGGACGGAATGTTGCGTGGTAAGGAAACAACATATCCATAGGATGAGTACAGCTTGGATGAGAATGTTGAGATGGATGAGTCGCAAGACACGAAACAATAGAAATTCAAAATGAAATACATCTTAGGGAATTCAAGGGTGTGGGTCCAATAGGCGGTAAAATAAAGGAAAGTAGACTTAGGTGGGCTGGCTATGAACAGTGTGAGCCTGATACAACACCAATTAGAAGGACCAATTTGGTTCAAGTGGAAGGTTTTAAAGGGTAACAGGAATGAGGGTATGGCCCATATATAATCAACCCCAAATAGTTGGGACAAGACTCAAATGACGTGACGATGATGATATCTTCTTACAAATTTATCCTCGAAATCTACATTCTCTATTCTAGTTATAGTTTATGTATGACACTTTTTATAATATAATATTATACAATTGAGTGATGAGACATTATTTTCATGTCAACAAAAATATTGTTAAACACGTACAAATTTAGAGCATGTACATTGTACCTATTTTTCCGATACCGCCAATGCCTGAGTGTAAACCCTGCAAATACAAGTAAATAATTAATACGAGTAAACGTAATTTGAACTATAAACACTACAACCTTACATTAAGGTTCTATCATAATATAAGAAGGCTTATAATGTAGAAGTAAGGTGCACCTAAAAATCCCATTGAAAAAGGTTGTTTTGTCACTAGAAAATTCTCCCATTGATCATCTTGACCTCGACATATATGGATATGAAAGAAAAAAACGAATTTCAAACTCTAAAAATAGTGCATATTGTAACACATTATCTAGACCGTCCATTTTCAAGATTTTTGAGTGCTCATAGATCTACTCGATTTGCACCATTTTCGGAGCTTTTAATTTTATTATAGGGTGAAAAATAGAATTTAAGGCATGATTAGAGTTTTGGCACTGAAAATAAATGTTTTAATGAGATTTTGAGGTGCACCTTACAGTGATTGTTTAAGGTTGACACCTTATACAAACCTCAACCATATAAGAAACATATATCATTCTAATAGATATGATCAAGTTGATCCAAATGTACCTAAAAAGAGTAGAGACCAGCCTAACACCATTGGTTTGAAGGATGGAAATGTTGATGAGGGAGGGAGACCTACTATTTTGGGTGCTCTCATGTCTTGGAAGACCTCATTGTCCTCCAACACCATCCATCCATCAAACTTGCTGGTGTTCAGCTCGTATCTGTCGTTATTAATATAGAAACAGTCCATTAGATCATCTGGCAAAAAGAATAATTACAACACACCTTCTCAACTATTGTGCTCCCAATTGCAATGTGGTCCAATTGCAAGTAAATAAAGAAAGGGAAAAATAATAAGCATATTAAAACAAAACAAGAGCAAGGAAAAAAAATACCAAAGTTTAGTAATAAAGTAAGTCATGTTGTTAAGCAAAAATAAAAATAAAGACCTTTCCTTCATATCCCTCACCAACACAACCAACCTATCTAAGGAAATAAAACCACAATAAAAAGCAACATTTGAACATTCAAACAAACACAAGCCAATTTTACGTTGTAAGTAACTATAAATATGGATTACAGCAACATAGTTAAAAGACACTGACCGCACCCACCCCTACATAAGTTAAACATCCGTTAATCTCATATTAACCGATTTATCAGTAAAGTTACTGATAAACAGTAGTAAAATGAAAATATCAATAAATTTACTAATGTCTTCCGATCAGCATAGTTACATATAATATCATTATTTTTTGACAGTATCAATAAAAATTACTGATAAAATTACCAACAACATTTTTTGATAGTCAATCTCTGATCAAATTCTTGATATTTACTGATAAAATACCAATAAATATAGGGTTGAGAATTTTCAAGGCCGGATCCGAATCCACCCAAATCTGAATCTGAATCCAAAAAGTATATATCGGATTTGGATCTGGGTTTGGATCCTATAGGATCCAGAATGTTTGGATTTGGATCCAGATCCAAAAGTATCTATAGGATCCGGATCCGAATCTAGATTCGGTCACTTCCAAAATCAGCACCCCTTCTCTCTCTCTAGTTCCACAAACAACACCCCTTCTCTCTCTCTCTAAAGCAAATAGTTTGTCTACTCTCACAACGGCTCCCACTTCTCTTCAAAAAATGCCATGTCTCTCTCTAACTACATTATGGACTCCCTAGTCAGAAAAAAGGTGATATGACTTAAATAAAAATGGGAGGCCCTCATTATATGAAGTGTTGAGACCTGTACATCCATAGAATTACATCATTCTCAAATAAGAGAAACCCCATATCCTTGCATCAATTTCAGAGACCACGTATTCTTACATCAATTTCATAACAAGAGACTCCATACATCTAATTCAAAATAAAGTCCGTAAAGGCTCAAGCACTTCCACCAACAATAGGCTGCACATTAAGAATTCAACAAATAAATATCAAGTATATCAATTACAAATAAAGTAAAGAGTCCTGGCAATTTATGAGATGATCTTTTACATGCATGATGTAATATAAACTATTGGTGATAAACAACAGAGTACATTGAAAAACAGAAACCATGAGTTAGGTTGTATTCTGGTCAACAGAAACAGCCAATCAGCTTAATCAGACCTTCAGAATCACTATGATAATAATTCATGTGAGCAGCATGAAGAGCCATCACATGTCCTGACTATCCACTCCATTAATCTGAATAAAAAGAAGATTATGTACTAGTGCCATAAAAAATATAACAGACACACCAGATCCAAATCCAATAGATACTTTTGGTAATGTGATGTAAACAACAAAAAGTAATAACATGGAATTGCTCAAGAAGTTTACCCATGTCCCTCAAGATGCCAACGATTCTAGGTTCCGGTGTTCAACACACATAAAACTTACAAGCACATGGTCATGAAGATTCGAACAGCACAAGACTCAAATCTAGCATATTAAAATGTATCACAACTTTTGAGAAAATTTGTTTTGGACTTTGTGCTCAACTAGTGACACATCACCACCCATGCGATTTCACATCCAAAGGTTAGCAATGATTGAGACCTTTTTGTATCAAAAGTAAATTGTCCCATCATAAATATTTCCAATTTGAACTATAAATACTACAACCTGATATTAGGGTTCTATTTCACGATATAAGAAACATATATTAGTCTAAGAGAAATGATCAAGTAGATCCAAATGTACCTATATAGGGTAGAGACCAGCCTAACACCATTGATTTGAAGGATGGACAAGGTTGGAGAGAGAGGGAGACCTACTACTCTGGGTCCTTTCATGTCTTGGATGACCTTACTGTCTCTCCAACACCATCCATCCATAAAACTTGATGGCGTTCAGCTGGTGTCTATCATTATTGAAATAAAAACAGTTCTACAAATCATTTGTCCAACATTAGATCATTTGGCAAAAGGAATAATTACAACAGACCTTTTCAACTCTCGTGCTCCCAACTGCAATGCGACAAAGGGAAAAATAATAACTACATCGAAAGAAAAGAAGCGCAAGGAAAAAAAACAAGTTTACTAATAAGGTAAGCCATGTTGCTAAGGGAAAAAAAATTCCTTCATATATTTCACCAACACAACCGACCTATCTAAGGAAATAAAACCACAACAAAAGCCAAATTTTGAAAATTAAACAAATACAAGCCAATTTTACGCCGTAAGTAACTAAATATAGATTACATAAACACACAAGATAGTTAAAGGACACTGACCAGCACCTCCCCCGATATAAGTAAAATATCCGTTAATCTCATATTAACCGATTTTATCGATAAAGTAACTAAAGTTACTGAAAAACAGCAGTAAAATGATAATATCAGTAAATTTACTAATATTTTCGGATAAAGTATTAGCAAAAATAGCACATTACAGATACTATCATTTTTTTTTTTTAACAATATCACTAAAAGTAATGAAAAAATTACTAATAATTTTTTTTGATAATGCCAGTTACTCATCAAATTTACTGATATTTACTGATAATATCCTAAAATTTACTGATAAATACCAATAAATCACAGCATTACTCATAAAAATTAGTAGGTAATATAATTACTGATTAATATCAATTACTTATAAAAATCAATTATTTTTAGAGAATAATATACTGATTAACTGTATATTAATGATAAATATCACTTTTACTATGCATATTAGTAAATAGCATTACTACTGATAAAGAACAGTATGCATATTAGTAAATAGCATTATTACTGATAAGAACAGTAAATGGGAACAAATTTCCATATTGACCATTAAATATTAATAAATTCACTAAAATTCTTGCTATAATAAATATCATATTTATTATTTTTCTAAGAAATATCGGCCAGCCAAATTCATTTTTTCCGCTCTAGGTATTAGTAGAAGGCAGGAAAACCAGAGTACTGAATCACAAAGCAACAAAACCAGCTGTATAACATTATCATCACATTACATGATATTGCTAAAAAAAATAGTAAAATATCAAAAAAAAAATCTGCTGAAAATCCAGTAAATGCCATAGTTACTGATAAATATCAGTAAATATCATATTTACAGATAAATATCACCAAATATCAAGTCTACCTCTCCACCAAATCGATAACACTAACAACAACGAAATGAAAGGGGAAAAAAAGAAAGAGAGAGAGTGAGAAACGAAAAAAACATACCTGGAAATGAAGTCCAGGCTCGAAGTGAGAGGGCGCATTGATGGGGTTTAGGGCTTGAAGAGAGTAAGAAAGAATAGCTTGTGACAAATATGGGGGCTAGGGTTTGAAAAGAGAGAGAAATCACAGATAAAAGAAAGAGGGGTTACAGAGGAGAGAGATAGGGGAGCAGGGGCATCGGTATGGAGAGAGAGAGAGAGCACGGGCCACAGATATGACAGGGTTTTCCTAATGCTCAAAAAGAGAGAGAGAGAGAGAGAGACAGAGAGATAACGGGGTCTTCTTGTAAGGTCTCTCATCTTCTTTCTCTCTTTTTCTTTCTCTACTGTATGAAAGTCAGTATGTAGCTCTCCCTCTATCTTCAAAGCATCTGCAACAATCGGATGACCCTTCACCACAGTGGCCTGCCGTACGAAGAATATTATTGCCCAAAGAATCATAATGCCTCTGGGCAGGGCGGGAACAACTTTTTAGCGAAAAGAAAGATTCGAGTGTAAACTGGGACGGCCTAGGGCTAATAGACCCTTTTGGGATTCGGGCTTAGGTAAAAGTTGACGGCTAAGCAGTTTGGGCGTTTGGTATAAGCTTGGTGCCTTAACGGGCCTCAACGGGCCTCAACGGGCGGGTCGGGCTTCGTACATTTGGTTTTGGGCCTTAACCGGTGGGGCAGGCTTCTTACCTTAGTTTTTAGGCCTTAACTAGCTGGGCCATACGAGCATGTCTTCCCAGGCTTTATTACGCGCCGGGCAGCCCTGCCCATTGGAAAAGTGTATCCCCCTCTCTATTTGTTAAAAAATTGGACTCATACCCTATCCACCTATTTTTTTTTTTTTTACGATCATCCGTTACTAGATTTCAAACCATCTAACTTGTCGATTAATAACTTAATATACTATAAGTTCTTATTGTATACTATCTTTAATTCACTCAAAACTCAAACTTAGGGCTCAAACTATCTTAACTTTAATACACACCAAAATAGTGATGAGGTCCAGATTTGACTTAACTTGTTAAGTCCAAATGTTGAACTCATACCCACACCGCCAGGCAAGTATACCGAGCATTTTTTGAGTCGGCCATGGGTCCATTGCCACCCCTAGCCTAACTATTAGACTGCCACGTATGTTCTACTAGCCTTCTCCTAAAACTAAAATTCATATTCAGTATTTGGGAATGGCAATAAGACAATATTTCCCTTCTAAAACTGTAAATCCATGATAAGGATAGTAAAATATATTTGTCGAATGCACTCTCTATCTAATATGTCTTTTCTTAAATAAGACTTTGAGAAATGATCCGAAGATGAGAAGCACTAGTTTTTCCACTTTAACAAATAAATTTAGAAGTAATACGATGGAGATAACACTTCCTCCATAAATATAGTGACAGTGAAAGTGATAAAACTATTATATTTGTTTCAATAAACAACTATAAAATAGGAAAATGAGTTAAATATTTTTTTAGTGAACAGAACAATTTATGATAAATGACAATAACCCACCTATTACCTGAGTAGACAACAAAATATCCTAAGTCATTGATAAAAATGATCAGGAATGTGACACAGGGAGTGCAGTCAAATATAATGAGATGACGCTAATAGAAATCGCCTTTTTATAATACCAGCAAATGCTCATGCATTGCGCAATGCTTCTTTTAGGATAATAAATGAAAAATGTCTTTAATATTTATTTAAAAATAAATATTTTTTTTTATTCCATTGTTAATTCATTAAATATTATGTTTATAGTTGATTAATCACATTTCAAACAATTTTCATTTTTTTATAAGCTAAATACCATTGTGAATTTTATTTTTTTTAGTTTTCCTATTTTTGATTGGTCGTGGCCCATATATAGCATTAGTTACATAATTATATATCGGAAAAGATCACGGGTTGACGGAATAGTGTAATCCCATCGGCCCATACTGCATGTGGGCCAATCTCACGGACATGATAGCATCTCGTATTTACAGTTTAATTTTTCATATATATATATATATATATATATAGGAAAAAAAAATCTAAACTTCACAGCCCTTCAAATTACAAATGTTAAAGATAGAGAGAGTTGTGAAATGTAGATTTATTAATTTTATAGTCTATTTTTTAAAAAAAGTTACTTTTGTGAGGCAATTTTGTAAATATTACTATAAGACAAATGGTACTTTTGTCATCTCCATAAAGGGTAAAGTTTAAATTTTAACTCAAAGATAACGGCACTCTACAAACAAAGTTTTAGGACACTAACTTCCAAAATACCATCGTATTTTTTTAAAAAAATTAAAAT
>NW_006500356.1:3339298-3353600 GCF_000471905.2 Amborella trichopoda | reverse complement strand
AAAAAAAATCTATCATAGTAATTAAACAAAAAAACAATTACTTCACAGAGCCACCTAACATCAGTCATTGCAACTCAAAAATACATTAACAACAAATTAAAAAAATACAGTTTTGCATTAAAAATATAATAACATGCATTTTTTTGCATAAATAATCTATCAACATACAATACTTTCAACAAAAACTTTAACAATAAAAATTAAAAATATGGTTTAATACCTCATGATAATCAAAACACGGTCACGATTTTTACATCTTTTAGGAAAATCATCATTTTTCAAAATATTCGATCATGGATAAAAAAAAAAAGTACAGCAAACTCAAACAATAAAAATTAAAAATATGGTTTAATACCTCATGATAATCAAAACCTTGTCATGATTTTCACATCCTTGCAGAAAATCATAAATTTTCAAAAACAATCGATCGTGGATTACAATAAAAAAAAAAAAAAATCTTTTCTTCACAGAGCCACCTTACAGCAGCCATTTCAACTAAAAAATCCACCTCCAAACGAATAAATTACATCCAATTGAGTACATGTTTTGATAAACAACAATATAAGGAATCAAAACCCTATATTATGAACACATTATCATCAATAAATCAAATCGAATCGATTAAATTGAGCAAAAAAAAAAAACGCAGTTCTTCACATACAACCGTCATTGAATCTAAAAAATGAAGCTCAAAGTGAATACATATGATTATAAACAAGACTATAGCGATTAAAAACCCTAGAAATCTAATACATTATTTGTAATATATCGTAAACATAGATCGAAAGGCGGAAAAAATAAAAAAAACAGCAGAAATTTGTTTCACAGACATCACTATGTTCTTCTAAAAACTCAGGCTGTAATTGAGTAAATTAAATAAATTTGAATATGGTAAATGATAAAAGACACGATAAAGATTTAAAACCCTACAAATTTAACTGATTATTTTCAAAATATGGACTGAATTGATGAACTGGCGGAAAAAAAAATAAAAATCTCAGAGTTCTTACCTGGTTTCGTGAACCTGTGGCTTCAATCTCCAAATTAATCTGTTTTTCTCAAAGATTATCACAAATTCGTGACAGGATTTTTTGATGAACAAACGTACGATCAATATGCCTCAAAATTTTCACAGATTCAAGCCTTATTTGACATGAAACAAAAGGAAAAGCGGAAACCCTAAAACCAACAACTTTCATGATAAAAAAACATGAAATTTCTCCACCATTTAATCCATGAAAAGGCTGAAAAAAGCTGCATAAAGCCTGAATATTCGATCACATGGCAAAAAAAAGAAAAAATATGATAACAAAAGACAAAATTTGAAGAAACCCGTGAAGAACACTGTGCAGCCCGTGTTCTTCACGGGACTTGCCGATTCCGTACAGTGAATCGGTGAGTCACTGTACAGAATCACTCGGTTCTCTCTGGAATTGGGCGATTCCGTGTATAATGCCGAAACCGGCACGGCCAGTGCCGATTCCTGAGTCGAACCGGGCGAGTCCGGTTCGACTCGGCGTTTTTTAAAACCCTGGTTCACACCTTTAGAAAAAGGGTGTGGTTTGTCTGGAGCCGAGGCTCTAAACAATTAAAGTAGAGCACACCTTCAAATAGAGTCTAGAAATATGGTTTCAATACTGGAAATATTTGTGATAGCCTTAAAATATATTTTCAGATCTAATTATAGAATTTAAAGCTTAAAAAATAGTGTATATTGAGCAGATTTATAAAAACTTGAAAATCTTGATAATTGACGGTCAAAAATACGTTATAAGATGCATTATTTTCAAAACTTGAAATCTATTTTTTTTCTCATGTCCATACGTCTTAATGCCAAGATGATCAATTTGAGGATATTTGGACATCAAAACAACCTCTTCTAGTGAGATTTTTGAGGTGAGATCTAGTTTGATTGTTTAGAGCCTCGACTTTATATAAACTTTTTCCTTTTTTGAAATGACGCTATGTTATGTTATATAAAGGAAAATGTTTATGTGAAATGTTGGCTTTTTTTTTTGCGTGAAAAACAAATGAAGGCGAGGAGATGTCCAATTACATGTTTGACGTAAAACACATAATAAAAGTAAGACAACCTAAAAAATCTGCGACGAACGATTGTTACGACACTGAAAAAGGAAATCTCAAATAGTTCATCTTCCCCTAATTATGTATAAGGATGCAATCTTATAATGTAGAACTACAGATGCACTTAAAAAATCCATCGAAAAAAGTAGTTTTAATGTTGAAAAACCCTTTGATTGATCATCTCGAAATCGAGATGTATAACCATGAAAAATAAAAAGATTGTAAGTCTAAAAAATAATGCATTTTACAATATATTATCTACACCGTCTATTTTCAAGATTTTCATTTGTTTATAGATGTACTTGATTTTAACCATTTTTGAAATTTAAAATTTTATAATTAGATAGAAAAATAGGTTTTGAGATAATCCTAAGAACATTTTATATCAAAATTATATACCATGATGAAATTTAAAGGTGCACCTTACCTCTACACCTGCAGATGCATCCAACTGCACCATAAAGAATATTATAAAAATATAAAGAGGAATTTTAGGTCCTATAAATATTATACTTTATTATATACTATCTGGACGGTCTATTGTAAAAAAACATCACATATTCATATACAAGCTCCAGCATAACTCTAAATTTCAAATTTGAATATAAAATCATTTTTCAAGCCATAATAATTTTTTTCGGTTTTTTTTTTAAATAGTAATTTGAGACATGAGAGTCCAAGGCATTATTCAAAAAATCGAACTGGCCTTGGAATCTGGCTAAGGACCGGGTATGAGTAACCAGTAAATCGATCGGTTCAACCAGCCTAACCAAGCAAGTACCAATCGGTCCAAATAGTGACAAAATCATACAAAATAATATAAAAAAATATATTTAAGGCATGATTAAATAAAACACATCAAATTGGAGTTGAAAAGTAGTAAAAAAATTATTAAAAAAAAATCTATCTGTGCCTAAGGGTATTTTTGAATTT
This sequence comes from Amborella trichopoda, assembly GCF_000471905.2. The sequence goes on along the minus strand of NW_006500356.1, from coordinate 3,350,582 downwards.
TTGAATGTTTTCAAAAAAATAGGAAAACGTAAAAATAAGTACTCATAGCCACAAATTTTATAATCTTTGCCCTATGATAATAAACATTTAGTAAAAAGGTGATGTACATCAACCATTGAGGGCAGTTACATCTTTTCTTTCTTGAACCTCCTTTCTGTAGTTGTCCTCGTGTGATTAAACTTCATAGTAACCGATAATTAAAAAAAAACAAAAAAAACAAAAAAAAACAAAAAAAAAGAAAACAAACTACTTGAGACTCTAGTGAGAATAGAGTCCGAAACCTAGATAGTGCTTAACCTGAGCCCGTTTCCCATTATAGGTTCCATCACCACATTCTTTCCTCTTGTTTCAAAGCATCTTTGGTCGAACATTAAAACATGGACATAGTTTCTATGCGGCCAGCCCGCACATTGTAGAAATGCGGGCATGGCAAAAAATATATTTTTAAAATATAATTTGATCTTAATTTTTAAATAATATATAATGAGATTATGAATATGAAAAAAAAATTGAAAACTAAAAATAATAATTATATTAAGAAAATATTTGGACCGTTAATTACTCTTGTTTTTAGATGGACCGCCTATTTGCATCCATCTTTAAGATAGATGCTTTATATCTCTGGACCGCATAGTGTAGAAATGCAGCTCAGCTCCCATGAAACAATCTTCCTTAAAACAATAACCTTGTATGAATAAATGAAAAATTTTATATAAGGTTGCAACCTTAAAATTTAGAATTATAGATGCATCTCAAAAATTTATCTGAAAGTTTGTTTTAATGTTGGAAAACCCTCTAATTGATGATCTCGATATTGAGATGTATGAATATGAAAAAAAAAAAAATTGAGTCCCAAAAATAGTGCATTTTGCAACACATTATCTAGACTGTTCATTTTCAAGATTTTTATAGATTTATAGATCTACTTGATTTTAATCATTTTTTTTTTGGGGTAATTCAGTGGGAAAGACATGCTCCTACCCGTTTTTTCAATAAATTGGGGGAGTTACATTTTAAAAGTGTTAAATTGGGGGTTCAAGGGTAGGGATGGATACGATGTAATAGCGGGGTGCGGGGGTGCTACTGCCACGATCCTAGCCCATTTTTTAAAAAATGTAATCATTTTTTGAGTTTAAAATTTTATAATTAGATATAAAAATAGATTTTAAGATAATCCTAATAATTTTTACAATAAAATTACGATACAATTTCGAGGTGCGCGGATTGTTTAAGGTTGCAACCTTGTAGAACCACACCCAGGTGCGCCTTAATTGGATTGTTTAAGGTCGCAACCTTGTAGAACCACACCCAGGTGCGCCTTAATTGGATTGTTTTGCAACCTTATAGAAACCACACCATGAACAAAAGATCAACCTCATATGAGTTCTTTCCAAACCTTAAACTTGGGACGCGCGAATAATTAACAGCTACAGGATATGGACGCTCGACGCGTGCATGGATTTTTCGATTAGACACGTTTCTCTCCCCTCTAAATCCATCGCCCCATTTCTCACTTTCTCCAAATTGATCCGAACCACCTCCAAATTAAGCGGTGACAAAACCGCAGTAAGTCTCAGCGCAATTGTGCAGTCAGCCCCATCTCCAAACATCTTCTCCAAACTCTTGGCTGAGCTTTCTCGCTCTAAAACCATCAAACCTGGCCTCCAAATCCAGACACAAATCATAAAACATGGTTTTTTGAATGAAATCTCCTTATGCAACCATCTTATCAACCTGTACTCCAAAGCCCGACATTTTGAAGAAGCCCACAAAGTGTTCAATGAAATTCATGAACCTGACCTGGTTTCTTGGACTGCCATTGTAGCTTGTTTTGCTCAAAATGGGCTTGGAAAAGAAGCCATTAAAGCCTTTTGCTCTATGCACAAATTGGGTATCAAGTCAAATGAGTACACTTACCCAAGTGTGCTTAAGGCCTGTGGAATTCAAGGAGCTTTGAGAATTGGAACTCAAATTCATGGAGTTATTCTAAGTAATGGGTTCCAAGCAGATATATTTGTGGCTAATGCTTTGATTGTTATGTATGCTAAATGTGGGATGACATTTGACGCTCAACAATTATTTGATGAGACTCCTCAAACAAGTGTAGTTTCATGGAACAGTTTGTTCTCTTGTTATGCACAGAATGGGTTCAGTGATGAAGCTATCAAATTGTTTCGGGAGATGGTTTGTACTGGTATTAGGCCTGATGAGTTTAGTTTATCTACCATTGTTAACGCTTGTACTAGTTCAGAGGATCTATGTGAAGGACAGAGAATTCATGGGTATTTGGTGAAATTGGGTTTCTATGATGATCCTTTCTCATCTAATGCTCTTGTTGATATGTACGCGAAAACGAGTGATTTAGAAGCTTCAGAGAGAGTTTTTGAGAAATTATCTCAACCGGATATAATATCTTGGAATGCCTTGATAGCTGGGTTTGTTCTTCATGGGTTTTATCATAAAGCTTTGGAGTTACTAGAAGAGATGAAATTTTCAGGGACATCTCCCAATATGTTCACTCTTTCCAGTCTTCTAAAGGCTTGCTCTGTTATGGGAATGCTCGATTTGGGCATGCAAATAAACTCCTTTGCTATAAAGTCAGGGTTTGATCATGATATGTTCATGTGTGTGGGCCTTATTGATATGTACTCAAAGTGCGAATTGGTTGAATATGCCAGCAAATCCTTTGATTGCATGCCCTATCACGACTTAATTTCATGGAATGCAATAATATCAGGCTATGTTCAGAATGGTAATGATAAGGAAGCACTTTTCCTTTTTCTAACGATGCTCAATGAAGGATACAGCTACAACGAATCCACTCTATGCTCACTTCTTAAAGCTTCATCTGGTTTGCCCACAGTGGATGCCACAAAACAAATTCATGCCCATGTTGTGAAATCCGGGTTTGAATCTGATATGTATGTCATGAATAGTGTCACTGATGCTTATTGCAAATCTAACTGCATGGAAGATGCTAGGAAAATTTTTGAGGATTGCTTATTTGGTGATATTGTGTCATATACTTCAATGATCACTGGCTATTCTCAATGTGGGCAAGGTGAGGAGGCGTTTAAGCTCTTTCATGAGATGATTAATAAGGAGCTTAATCTTGATGGTTTTGTGTACAGTAGTGTGCTCAATGCTTGCACTAGTTTATCGGCTCTTGAACAAGGGAAACAAGTGCACAGCCATGTTTTGAAATTAGGATTCGATTTGGATGTGCACGCAGGGAACGCGCTTGTTAACATGTATGCTAAGTGTGGAAGTGTAGAAGATGCAAGTAAGGCCTTCTTAGAGATCCCCATGAGAGGAATTGTTTCATGGTCAGCCATGATTCAAGGGCTAGCACAACATGGACAAGGAAGAGATGCGTTAAATCTCTTCAATGCAATGATTAATGAAGGTGTAACCCCAAATAGCATAACCTTAGTTAGTGTTTTATCAGCATGTAATCATGCAGGCTTGGTAACCGAGGCTGAATATTACTTCAATTCAATGGGTAACTTATTCGGTTTAGAACCAGCCCAAGAACACTACGCGTGCATGATAGATCTATATGGGAGGGCTGGAAACTTAGACAAAGCAACTGAACTTGTGGAGCAGATGCCTTTTAAAGCTAATGCTTCAATATGGGGGGCTCTTCTTGGGGCTTCTCGAATTCATGGAAATTTTGAATTGGGTAGGAAAGCAGCCGAGATGCTTTTTATATTAGAACCTGAGAAATCGGGAACCCATGTGCTTCTTGCTAATATGTATGCTGCATGGGGAATGTGGGACAAGGTAAGACAAGTTAGAAGGATGATGAAGGATAGTAAGGTGAAGAAGGAGCCTGGTATGAGTTGGATTGAGGTTAAGGATAAAGTTCATGCATTTATAGTTGGAGATAGAAGCCATTCTAGGACAGAGGAGATTTATGCCAAGCTTGATGAACTGGGGCTATTGATGAGCAAGGCTGGTTATGTGCCCAAGGTTGAGTTTGATCTTCATGATGTAGAACAAGGGGAGAAGGAGAGGCTTCTTTATCACCACAGTGAGAAGTTGGCTGTGGCTTTTGGGCTCATTAGCACCCCTGAAGGAGCACCAATAAGAGTCAAGAAGAACCTTCGGGTCTGTGGGGATTGCCATACTGCTTTCAAGTATATATGCAAAATTGTTTCGAGGGAGATCATCATGAGAGATATAAATCGATTCCATCATTTTAAAGATGGGTCTTGCTCATGCCGTGATTATTGGTAAGTTCAACTTGTTACAAAAGAAAAATTTTGGTGAGGTTTTGAGAAAGAGGTTACATGATGTACCAATAGAAGTCAAAGTTTGGGTAATGGCTTTTTGGCCTCAGAATAGGCCATCCAATGCATGAATGGTGCTGCCTTTAATCCCATCTTACTTTATTGATAGTTTCACTGTTTTGCCCACATTTTCTAGCCAATAGCTCAATTTGAATGTGCTCATCATCACTTGAAGTTTTGTGCTTGGCCTCTGCATACCTACTGAATAAGGTTGTATGCTGTCAAAGAACATGAATGATCTCGATTAGGTGATTGTATTGGGTGGAATTGAGTTGCCCAAAAGTGTATTTTAATTGTGTAATGGGCGTACGAGAAGATGGAAGTCTTTAGGCGCTCCTTTACTGAAACGTAGATCCCTTATTTGTTTCATAAGTTTTGACACTTGAAATATGATAATAATTGTTGGAAGGGCAATGAGAAGTTCATAACATACCAAACTAAGAGTTGGGATTGAGTTATGGATTTACTGATTCAAGTTCATGCTATCGAATCAACCAGTGTGGAGCTCTGTTCAATTTTCGGGATGCGATGCTGGGTTCCAAGAAGGGAATATTTTTCCTTTTACGTGATGCTGATCAGCCGAGTTCTTGTATTTATGAGAAAATAACATAAAAATATCAGTACATGGTCAAAATGACTCCAAATGCTGATGTAAACCATGCCATTCTTATAATGGATGGGTTTTATAGTGCATAAATAATATGACAATGGATGGGTACAGTGCATAAATCTCTTTCTTCAGATTTTATTAAGTATTTGGTAAGCAGTGACATGGGGGAAGTAATAAATTGTCACAAATATTAGATCATGGGGGGGAATGCAACCTGGGTTGTTTACAGTTTGGAACTCCATAATATTCTGTAAAATACCATGGATTGAAAGCCTTGTTATCATTAGTGAGCCATGCTTGAGTGCTTTCACTACCCACTATAAGGGTATTGAGAAAGGAAGCCACCATTCAAAAAAGAAAAGAGTACTGAGAAATGAAGCTGCCTTCTAAAATGAAATTTTTGAGAGTTTTATTTTCCCAATTACCAATTGATTTGTTATAGAAATTGACATTTTTTTATTTATTTATGTTGAAGTATTATGTAGTCTTTGACTTCTAGTCCAATCGAGTGAGTGCTTTCTCACTGTGAATTGGGTTAAGCGTCCATAGTTTCTGTTGACAATTTTCAAAACTTGAAAATGTTCTTAGCATTTTAGTTTTTGGAAAAGTTTATATAAGGTTGCAACCTTATGTTATGGAAGTGAGGTGTACCTCAAAGATCTAGTAGAAAAGAGCGTTAAGAAATTGCAATCATTCCAATTGTTCATCTCGACCTCAAAATATATGGATATAAAGAAAAACAAAGAATTTCAAGTCTTAAAAAATATACATCTTGTAACAAGTTATTTGAATCATCTAGTTTCAAGATTTCAAGTGTTTATAGATTTGCTTGATATATAGATTATTTCTTGAATTTTAAATATTGTAAAGGAAAACATTGAATGAGACCATATGCCTTTGATACAAGGTGGTCCAATTAATCTTGACCATTAGATGTGAAATTGGGTGGTTGTAATTACTCCATTGACCAAGTTCAAACTTCAAAATAAATTTATTCGAACTTTGTGATACATCCAAGCTATCAACTTTCACATCAAATAGTTGTAAGGAAATGTGACCGATTAATTGTCCCATTGTGTACAATCCCATATTACAATTGGGATCAAACTGACTTTCAGCACATCACAATTTTTTTATACCAAATTCCAAAAAGATTTAGAGGTAAGAGAGGCACCTTGCTCATTTTTTTATACCAAATTCCAAAAAGCTTTATAGGTAAGAGAGGCACCTTGCTCAATGAAAACAACTAAAGTACCCGTGTTATACATGCGAGTGCGGTTTGTATAGAACCGAGGCTCTAAACAATCAAAGTAAAGCTCACCTTTAAATACTATTGAGAAATGTGGTTTCAATACTATAAATCTTTGTGATAGCCTTAAAATTTATTTTCATTTTTAATTATAAAATTTAAAGCTTCAAAAATAGTGTGGACCGAGCAGGATCCATGAAAACTTGAAAATCTTGAAAACTTACATCCCAAAAATGCATTACAAGAAGCACTATTTGTAAAACTTTAAATCTATTTTTTTTTCTGATGTCCATGCATCTCGAGATGATTAATTTGAGGATATTTAGATATCAAAACAGCCACTTCTAGTGAAAAATTTGAGGTGCGCTGTAACAATCCTTAACTTTTTTTTTTTAAAAAAAAAACTTTTAATAAGTGATGGTCCATATGAGCATGATGGTCCTTAGCGACTATCACTACTTTCAAAAGCTTTTGGTTTAAGTTTTTGCTGTTTTGCCACGTCCTTTAGTGGACGTGAGCTTTAAACGTTCAGGTGTAATATGATTGTTATACCTCATGTATTAGGTGTAACTTAATAAGATAAAATAATAAGGTGTCTTAAGAATTTAAATAGGAGAGGCGATGACTCCCACCCTAGAAAATTTTTGAGATCTTTCTGTCTTTAGCTTAATTTTTATCGAAAGCTCCTTCTCAAATATTTTAGGTAAGTGACTTCATTATCTTGAAAAATAATCCCTTTTTTAAAAAAATAAAATGAAATAGTTATTTCTGCTTATTATCATAAATTTTAGGCACGATAAATTTTATGCACAAGTGACCTCATTATTTTGAAAAATAATCTTTTTAATAAAAGTGTGATATTTTATCTATGTTAGAAATTTTAAATGCTGTAAATTCTTAGAAATAAATTTATTTTCTTGTCTATTGTTAGAGAATTTTAGATACTGTAAAATTATTAGAAATAAATGTGATATTTCTGCCTTTAGTAAAATTGTGAGATTTCTTTCTACTATTTTTGAATATTTAGACATTGTAAATTTCATATACAAATGACTGCCTTATTATTTGAAATTTTATATTTTTGCAATTGATTATAACATTGTCTGTGAAATGTTTATTTGCAAATTGACATCCCATAAATTGTGATAATTCCGTATTCTTTAATTTCTATAAGATTTTTTCTATACATAATAGATTGGCAATTATGCTAGAATGTCTTTAAGAACTGCTACCTTTCTAAATCTGAGCCCAAAATATTTGACTGGTTATTCTTGAAATGTTATTGAAAGTGACTATTATTAATGGTTTCAATGAAATTCATATTAATAATTTCAGTGATATGTTGAGTACATGATATTGCTGCTTTCGGATATTTAAAGAGATTTAGAAATACTTTAAGTATGTAAGTGGACTCATCCGGTTCGCCGGTGAGGTATAAGTGGACCTATCCGCTACGCCGATAGGAATTAAGTGGATCCATGAGGACGCTGATGGGGTATATAGGTGACCTACTTGAGACGCCAATAAGGTTTTTGTGAAATCTTTTGAATTATGCACCGACGTTAAAATGTTATACGCAGTTCAATTATTCGAATTATACTTAATTATGCATTTTGAAAGTGAAACTATTGATGCATTTCTGTTAATAGATCTCCTTTTTGAAAATATTGACATCTTTCAACCATTATTATTTTTAGGATTATGATGATCACTTACTGAGTAGCCAAACTCATCAAATTATGGTAAACATTTTTTCAGGATAACTGTGGTTTCATTTTGACTGCTCGTCAGGATTAACTCTGGAAGATATTGTAGTTGTGCTTAAACTGTCTTTTGTTTATTTGTAAGAATTCGCCACTGTAAATTTGTCCTATCAAGAGATGTATTTATGTTTTGACTGTCACATCTAAGGAGTATCAGTATTGTAAATTCTTAGAGTGTGACATGCGCTCTAATTAGATTGTTTAGAGCTTCGGCTCTATACAAACTTTTTCCTATACCGTAAAAAGAAAAAGTTTATATAAGGTTGCAACCTTAAAATGTAGAATTAAAGATGCACTTCAAAAATCCATCGAAAGATGTTATTCTAATGTTGGAAACCCCTCTAACTGATCATCACAACATCGAAATGTATGAATATAAAAAAAAATTATTTGGAGTCTTAGAAATAGTGCATCTTGCAATACATTATCTAGACCATCCATTTTCAAGATTTTCATATATTTATAGATCTATTTGATTTTAACTATTTTTGGAGTTGAAAGTTTATAATTAAATATGAAAATAGATATTAAGATAATCCTAAATTTTTTTCATTGGAGTTAAAAGTTTTATAATTAGATATGAAAATAGATATTAAGATAATCCTAAATTTTTTTATTTGAGTTGAAAGTTTTATAATTAGATATGAAAATTGATATTAAGATAATTCTAAAATTTTTTTATTGGAGTTGAAAGTTTTATAATTAGATATGAAAATCGATATTAAGGTAATTTAAAAAAAAATTTATACCAAAATTAACAAAATTTAGAGGTGTGCCTTAATTGGACTGTTTAAGGTTGCAACCTCGGAGAAACCGCACCGACCATAAAATGCGACACGCTTCTTAAACTTTGCTGAGCGTAGTGGCGCCAACTCACCAAGTCCCCTCGCAAATAAATCTCTCTTCTTGCATGCTCTGCGTAGTGGCGCCAACTCCCCGACCCCCTTCGCAAATAAATCTCTCTCTACTCTCTCTTCTTGCAGGCTTTAATGGAGTTCGTAGACAAAGAATTGCTACTTGCCGCGGCCTCTGATTTCGCTTCTTACCCGGGTCTGTCTAGTTTCTCTATCCCCTTTTTCACTTAGTTTATGCTCTCCTCTTTTTTTTTTTTTGAACGGTATATGCTCTCCTCTCTCTCTGCCTCGCCCTATTTCTTTCTCATCCTCTGTCTCCTCCCTTGAGTCGTTGTATCTCTCTCTCTCTCTCTCTACTTTGCATCTCCATTCCACCTCTCTCCGTCTCTAACATTCGTTTCAATATGATTGTGCGGTGAGGCATTTATTGTTATCTTAGCCACGGGGAAATGATTTCTGAAAAATTTGTGCAGGTCCGCCAGCTGATGCCTCCACTAAGGAATTCCTCGATCGCTTTCCTCTGCCTGTCATCTTTTCGTAAGTTTCCCTCAACATGTTTTTCACATTTTCTTACTCATTGCATTGTTATTCTTAAATTATTTTTCCATGAATTTTATTTTTCCATAAATTCTCTAATTTTTATCTTTTTCCCGATTTCATTTTTCAGTGTTTTGCAAGAACCTGATACTACCGGACTCGAGAGTACTTTGGTGTCTTGTCTGGAAAGGGTTTTTAAAACTTCATATGGGACTTCTCTCATTCCCCAATATATGGTATTTTTTTTATTTGATCTTTATTTGTTCGTCATTCAGTTTGCTTGTGCTGTTATTTGGTTTTAAGTAGTCGATAAGATGGCCAGAAAAATTTGAAAAGTTTGTAGAAATGAAACATAAAAATATTATTAGATCGACTCACTTCATTCAAAAATAAATTCAATTGCACGAATTTTAAATTGAAAAATGATAATTGTTCAAAATTTTTAAGCTGACCTTCCAATCTTTGTGTTCTGTGCAAACCGATCCCTCCCATCTTTGTCAAATGTTCCTCAAATACTCCAAATTGAAACCCCCAAAATAGATTGGGATTCGTTCCGATCTAGTTGATTCGAGCTTTTGAAATTTGGTTTAAGTAGCTGTATACGTTTATTTTTTGAAAAAAAATTTGATTAGAACAGGAAGGTATTGTAACATGAAAGTTCCATATTACATCAAAGTATGATGCATATTGTCTTTAAAGAATGTGAATAATATAACAGGAAGGTATTGTTTCTAAAGGGGCCATGTCACATAAGTTCTGCAGTTTGTTTGGAGGTGACTGAGTTTCTGAACATGTGATTCTCTTTGGCATTTTTTTTTTTGCCAATGGATATTTTGCTTGAACATAGTTATTCATTTGGATCTTTCACTCCACTTTTACTTTTACTCTCAACTGATGAGATCAATTGTCATTCAGCTGAGCTCAAATAACTTTCTTGCTTGTTGATTCATTTTCTCTATTTTTTTTCATTGGCCTTTGCAAAATCTTATTATTTGCTTAGATTGACATTTGTTTTCTAACTAATTCATGAATGCTCTGAGCTGGGTCTCTGTTCTTTCTACTTGTGGCTGGAGTTATGTTATTGTAATCATGGTTTTGTCCATGCTTCATTTACATTTTGAAGATAAATTTCATACAGACATCGTGATTTGATTTATGGAGAATATTTTGCATGTGGTGACTGAATTACATTTTTTTTTGTCTTTTTTGATTGGTAGGAAAATTTTACAAATAACTTGAAGTAGTGATTGAATCAGTGTTACTCCATATGTGGAAGTGTCACACCCCAAGTTCATAAACATTCCTGAGGTGCGACAGACTATTCTTATGCTATATATATATATAGAACAAATTCAAATTCCTACTTACCAAAACATTGTTTTCCATTTCTTTTAATCTGTGCAAAGTCTACTCACAACAAATACTATACATGAAGGCTAGGTATATATATTTCTTGATAGAACAAAAATTACAATGGTGCAAATAAAGGGAATGGTGACGTTCAATTAAAAGTTGTGAGGGCGGACACAAGAGTGTTGAGAGAGAGAGAAAACATACACATGCCATCCATCAAAGCTTAGCACCCATACTCATCCTTCTACAAAAACGACATCTCCTCATGAAAATAAATAGGAGAAAAAGATATTTATACAAAATAGTACACCTCATAGTGCATAGGTGTCCACGATACATGAAATAGAGGGTGGCTAGCATACACATTCTGATGGATGTGTCAAGCGGTCAACAAACCTAATTAATAGCCTGCCACGTTAAACAAACAATGCCATGTAAAAGCATGAGTTCTATAATGGACCACCCCACCAATGGGCTTTCTATAATGGGACTTCTAAGGTCTGCTTTTGTGGATGAAGAATCTTATTTAAGAAGGCTTTTCTTTTTTTCTTTTTTTACAGTGACGATGGTTATACTTCAGATGGGAAAGATGAATCAGAAAGAGATATTACAATTTTATTAAAAGC
>NW_006500356.1:3288133-3337248 GCF_000471905.2 Amborella trichopoda | reverse complement strand
ATATCTTCAAATTGATCATCTCGACATCATGAAGCATGACACGAGAAAAAAATAGATTTCAAGTTTTGAAAATAGTGTATTTTGTAACGCATTTTTGGACCGTCACTTTTCAAGATTTTCAAGTTTTCATAAATCTGTCAATCTACACTATTTTTGAAGCTTTAAACTTTAAAAATAAATATAAAAATATATTTTAAGGCTATCACAAAAATTTCCAATATTGAAATCACATTTCTCGACACTAGTTGAAGGTAGGCTCTAATTTGATTGTTTAGAGCCTAGGTTCTATACAAACCGCACCCTTTAATTAATTGTCATTAGTTACTTTCCTATTTTCTATTTTCACATACATCAGAAGTCAAATGGAAAAATAAAAAGAAAAAAAGCTGGCTGAAGAATGTCTATTTGGTTTTTTTTTGAGAATTGTTAACATTGTATTACTATGACAGTAATAGTTACAAAATTGTGATGAAACTGAAGACACCCTCTAATTATGGGTGTCTAACAGTAAAATACATCAGTCATTCATGTACAAAAAGGCTTATAAGATCCGCCCATGTATCAAGATTTACAATGAGTTTACAAAAAAAGACAGACAAAAAGACATAGGAGCTGTTGGTTGCTCGAGTGGGGGCAGGCTATGTAGTGCGGCTGTGGTCCTGAACAAAAAAGGAGTGGGACCTGGCCTGGTTTTCCATGTGAAAGCTAGCTCCCTCCTTCGCCATGAGATCTGCGAGTTCGTTGGACGTCCTCCATGTATGCTTCCATAAGATGTTCATATCCCTACATATGTAAGTAATTTCATCAAAAATTGTTGTCAATTGCCGGGGGGGAGATCATGCCACTTGCCCAAGAAATAGTGTTTTGAGAGTCTCCTTCCACAATCAGATGTGTGCCCCAAGATGGGTTGAATTTTTTAATACCCAATAGTAAAGCCATGGCTTGTACGTATTGGGAGTCATTTATTCCGAGGTACACGGAGTAGGTGAGGAGGACATTTTGTTGGTAGTCTCTAAAGACGCCCCTGGCGCCTGTTGGGCCTGGGTTTCCAAGTGAGCAACCATCGAAATTTAGCTTGATGCTGCCCTCTGGTGGTGGTTGCTAATTGCTAGCTCTTGAGATTGTTAGTGGCCTATGGTGGAGGACATTTTGAAAGGAAGATGTTCCTTGATAATCCAGAGAAAATTTAGTGGTTGGCGGCCTAAAAAGAGGTCAGCGAGGTAACCTTATGGAAGAGAGCTGGTGGGTGGAGTCAAAGTCCATTGAAAATTCTGTTATTCCTTTCTATCCATATTGTCCATATGGTAGCAGCCACCGTGGCCTTCCATAAGGTTTTACCGACCAAAGGCCACTGAGCTCCAGATTGTAAGATAGAAGGGCCCTGACTGTGGGTGGTGTGACCCATTGGATGCCAAAGAGTTGTAGCACAAGACTCCACAGCTTATGGGTAAATTCGCAATGTATAAAGAGGTGTGGGTTGGTTTCCTTCTCACAAAGACGCAGAGAGCATCTATTGGGGATTGCAATTCCTCTTTTTTGTAATTGGTCCAACGTGGGTGCTCTTTGGGAATAGGCTATCCAATTGAAAAACTGAATCTTAGGTGGGGCAATGGTTGACCAAACTTTTGACAAGATTGAGGTGGGGTTGAGAGGAAAGGTGGGGGGTAGGGTGAGGCTTTTATAGAAGGAAGGTACTGTGAAGAGGCATGAAGGGTGAGGCTCCAAACTATAGTATCATTCCCATTTGTTGGGAAGAAACGCTAGGAGAGAGCCGTCGAAAGTAGTTGGAATTTGTAGGTTTCCTTGTCTGAGAGGTTTCTTCGGAAAGAAGGATTCCAGACTCTCCGTCGGCCTGAAAGTGGCACTTCCTCGGCGATAGTGGAGTTTATGTTGGATGCAAGTGAATAAAGGGTTGGGAAGGTCTGGCACAGTGGAGAGTTTCCAACCCATAAATCTGTCCAGAATTTTACTCTATGTCTTTATCTAGGATGGAATCTTATGTGTCTTCTGAACTGTGACAAAGAGGAGGCTAAAGATTTCCAAGCCCCTGACGCTCTGTGTTTGTGGAGCCTCTCTGGTACCCATGTTCCGTATTGGATTTTGTATTTGCGACGTAGCACATGAGCCTAGAGAGACTCAGGTTGAGAAGCTAGGCGCCGCCACCATTTGCCTAGGAGGGCTGTGTTTTGTTTTCTTAGGGTCCGGATTCCTTAGCCCCCCTGCTTCTTCGGTAGGCAAATGTTTTCCCAAGCTACAAGATGGAATTTAGTCTTCTCTGCCTGCCTAGACCAAAGGAAATTCCGCATAAGTTGTTCTATGCGGTTGGCTACTTGTGCAGGCATCTGGTATAGGGACATGAAGTAGACCGGAGTATTTGCCGAGGTGGCTTTGATCAGGGTAACTCTTCCTGTTGGGGAAAGGTATCCACCTTTCCAACTAGCGAGGTGTCTCTCAACTTTATCTAAAACCGGGGACCAGAGCCTCTTTTTTGGTTTCCCCAGTCCCAAAGGAAGGCCCAGATATGTTAGTGGAAGGTCTTCCACTTTACATTCCCAATTTGGGATAAGGGCTCTCTTACCTCTGCATTTGTCATCGCTACTCCTATCATATTAGATTTCTCCATGTTTACTTTGAAGCCTGTTGCTTTCTAAAAACACAGGAGGAAAAGTTTAAGGTTATGGACTTCATTTGGTGTAGCGTCGAGGAAGACCAAGGTATCGTCTGCGTATTGCAGATGAGACACTGTTGGGCCCTGATTACTACTTTTGAAGCCGGAAAGAGGACCAGATTGATAGAGATGGGATAAGGAGCTCGATAAAACTTCCGCTGTGATGGCAAAAACGAAGGGGGAGAGGGGATCCCCTTGTCGGCGTCCCCTCGAGGCTGGGAAGTAGCCTTTCAGTGTCCCATTGATGATAATGGAAAAATGAGGATGAGAATAACATCCTCTCATCCAACTCCTCCATCGTTCCTTGAACCCCATTCGAACCATGGCCTCTTCCAAGATGGACCAGTCTACATGGTCATAGGCTTTCTCCCAGTCTATTTTGAAGATTAAGCTAGGTTTCTTAGCTAAGTGTCTTGTGTGAATACACTCATTAGCCACCAAAACTCCATCTAAGATCTATCTATCTTGGATGAAGGCTGATTGAGATGGAGAGATCACAAAGGGGAGGACCTTTTGAAGTCTAGAGTAGAGGACCTTAGCCAATATTTTGTTAGTCGAGTTCAAAAGGCTAATTGGGCGGAAATCCTTGATTTCCTCTGTGCCTTCAACTTTTGGAGCAAGGGCTACGAAGTGGCATTGATTGCTTTGTGGATGACTCCCCTTTGGAAGAATTCCTCAAAGAAATTCATGAAGTCGGGACGAAAGGTGCTCCAAAAAATTTTGAAGGGTGCAATCGGGAAACCGTTTGGACCGGGAGCTTTGTCTTTGGCTAGGGCATTAATTGCTTGTACAATTTCAACTTCAGAGAAGGGTTGCTCTATCCAAGTAGCTAGATCGCTAGTGAGGACCAAGAAATCAAGATCAGCCATTAAAGGTCGCGGGCCAGCCTGGGTAGTGTATAGAGTTTGAAAGAACTCTATAATAGCTTGCTCTATTAGTGCTGGTTGGGCCAGGTAGCTGTTATTGACTTTAAGCATTGCAATAGTATTTTCCCTTCTACGGTAGTTAGCTGTATTATGGAAAAAGGCTGTGTTTTGATCGCCCATTTTTAACCATTTTATCCTAGATCTCTAGAACCAACAAATCTCCTCTTTTTTAAGAGTGGACATGTAATCCAGTTTGGGCTGGGTTCTGAGGTTAATTTCGGAGGTGTCCAAAGGTCTGGATTCTTCAAGGCTGTCTAGTCCTTTGATGGTATCCACGAGGTAGGATTGATTTGAGAATAGTTTCCAGATATATCTTTGCTCCAAGTTTTGATAGAAGCTTTGAGAATCTGGATTTTAGACTGGAGTATATAGCCTGCTCTACCCCTAACCTGGGATGAGAAGGAATCCCACCAGGTTGGTATCATAGTAGTAAGAGTCGCCTCTTCTAGCCACACTAGTTTGAACCTGAAAGGTTTGGGCCTCTTCTCACTGTGTTGGTGTCCATGAAAATGGGACAATGGTCAGAGATAGGTTTGGGTAAGACCAAAGCATGGGACCCCGGGAATTGTTCCTCCCAATTTGTGGAGAACAGAAAGCGGTCAAGTTTTGAGAGGGAAGGATTTTGGGTATGATTTGACCAAGTGAAGCGATTGCCTTGAAGAGGAATATCAATGAGTTCATTCCTGCTAATGAAATCAGCGAAGTCCCTCATGTCCTGAGAGATGGGGGTAAGGGAGTTTCTCGCATAAGACCATCTGGTAACGTTGAAGTCTCCTCCCAAGCACCAAATAGGTTGTGGAAGAGCTTCAACGTAATCCAGTTCAGACCACAAACTGTGTCTGAGTGAGGTAGAGTTTGGCTCATAAATGGCCGTGAATTTCCAGGGAATACCATCAGGGACACTAGATAATAAAATGGTCACAGAGAAAACCCCTATGTGTGAAGAAATAAGAGAATGGTCCAAGGGATTCCAAATCACCCTGATACCTTCAGAAGCCCCATTTGCCGGTAGTGATACCCATTGGGTAGGTCTTTTGCCCCAAATTTGGTGGATGAGCTGAAGGGTAGGCTCTGGTTGTTTGGTTTCGATAAGGGCTAGGATAGTGGGCGAGTGTTTGAGAACTAAATCTTTGACAGCGTTCCTTTTGGGTTGCTGTCCCAGCCCCCTAACATTCCATGTGACTATCTTCATGGGTCTGGAGGGGAAGAAGAGAAAGAGGCCAGCCTAGATGACCTCCTGGGGCATGAGGTTAGGGAAGCAGATGAGGAGTCATAGGAAGGCTTATCTAGAAAAGAGATAGAAGAGAAAGGACTAAGTAATTCTCTTTGTCCTTTGGGTCTCACCTTGAATCTGCTTTGCGCATTTGCCATTAAGAACTTGTGATCCGGTCCTTCTGGGCCATCATGATGGAAACCCATGATTTTGTTCATCTCCTTCATTTTTGCTTCGATGCTGTTGTTTCTCGTCTGGCTCCTTTGTGTCCTCAAGGGGTAGGGGGGGGGGGGGGAGTTGGGCAGACTTTGGCTCGCTGTTGGTTCTTCCACTGATTCCGACTGCACCTTTGTATTGTTGGGGGGGGGGGGTAGAGTTCAGATGGTAAAGGAGGAAGGGACTCACAGACAGCCCCAGGCAGAGGCATAGGGATAGGGGGACCCGGGTTGGAGGAACTGTGGGAAGATGATTGGGCGATAAAGGGCTGAACCGAAGAAGAAGTGGGCTGCAGTAGTATGAGGGAAGGGGAGTAGGACGAGAAGAGGGCTTGTGGGTTAACCGAGGCAGGGTACTGAGGCAGGGGAGGGGACGAAAGGGATGAGGGGAAATAGGTTAGGAATTGATGTGTCTGAACAGAGGAGAGAGTAGCATATTGAGCAGGGTGAGAGGGAGGCCAAGTAAAATGGAGCGTATTAACCTTGGTAATTTGAACCAGGTGTGGGGTGTAGGAGAGATAAGGGGCCAGCATGGAAGAGATTGAGTCAAGATCCAAGGGGTATTGGTCTTAGGTTTGGGTAGTCACAATGCCTTGAGGGAGGAGGTTCTTGTCCATAGTGAGGAAAAGACGAAGGTCAGAGGACTCCTCTGGACTAAGTGAAGGAGTGAGGATATTCGTGAGGCAGAAAGAATGATAGGTAAGGGAAAGGAGTGGGTTAGAAGGGAGAGGTACCAAAGAGGAGGAAGATGGAAAGGCTGGCGAGCCTATAGGGGGAGGGGTTAAAAGAGGAGGGAGATCTGAGGAGGTAAGATCAGGACATGACCCTTCAACGGATGTGGTGGGACAGTGGACGGGGGTGCGAAAGTAGAGGGAGAGGGTGATGTAGCCACGTCGGCTAAGGAGGGGGAAGCCGAAGACGGTGCTGGTGACAGGTGGAGAGGGGAAGGCTGCACAGTCGACAAGTGTCAGTGATCAAGAGGGTGGGGTTCTTCGATTACTGGGGGAGTGAAAACAGGACGTGACACGTCCATGGAGTTAGGTGAAACGGATGGCAGGGAGGCAAGGGTAAAAAGGGGGGTGATGTGGCTACATCACCAGAGGGGGGAGTAGGCAGTGGCGGCGCAGGTGACACATGGCTTATGGTTGGTAGGGCGGGTGACACCTAGAGAGAGGTCGCAGCCGAGGGAGGCAGAGCTTGTGATAGGTGGGCAGGAGTTGATCGTTGAAGGGATGAAAGCGGTGAGGGGGACAGGAGGGTTGTGGAAGACGGCGCTGTCGCAGTGTCATCATGGGAAGTTGGTGTACGCATGAAAGCCTCAGACGACACCTAGCCCTGGGGTGCAGAGGGGAGCGACAGGGGTACAGAGGAGGATGGGTTGGTGGGGAAAATGTCAGGCCGGGGAGGAGGGCGGGAAGATGTTTGAACTAAGGAAGGGGGGGATTTTGAGAAAGACGGGCCCGGGTCCTTAATGGGGCCCGAAGACAGAGAGATGGGTGGTGAAGCACACTACGCCTCCTTTTCGAGTCGACGACAAAAGGTAGGTGAACCATCAGCAGGTGGGCCAAGGAAGGCAGGCTCGCTAAGAGTCGGGTCGGGAGTAAGCAGCGGTGCCGGAGGCGGAGGGAGCTGGGGGCCATGGTGGCGTACTTTTACCAATGGCCAGATCTGGAGGTCGGCGGCGTCTCCTACACTGACGAGCTTTCTTAGAAATCAGGGTCCATGAATCAGAGCAAGCGTCCAATGATTTAGCAGGGGCATCATAGTGGAGGAAATGGGGAGAAGGAGGGGAAGCCGGGGACCAGGAGATCGACACTGGAAAGTAAAGGTCGTCAACTTCAATCCATAATGCTTGGGGAATGCGTTTGGGGTCCAAAACTTCCACCAACACTCGTATAGAACTTAGTGGGAGGGTTTCAATCGAAATCCAATGAATTGAGATGAGAGACCCGCAAGCTGCCGCTAGACGTCGGAAAGTTTCAGGAGACCATGCTTGGAGTGGGATATGGTTAAGGTTAGCCACACCCTTTACTTCCTAATAGATCCCACTTTGGCTGACCAGGCCCGGAGGTGGCACTGAGCTCCATGGAAGGTGATAGTTTTGGTTTCGTGTAATGCCAGTTGGGCGCTCTTCGATGAGGGGAAGGTAAAGAGGATATCGCCACTTGCTAGGCATTTGCAGTTAAGGTTTGGTTCTCCCCAATGATTTTGAGCGGCCTTTTCAATCCCTCTAATATTATGGCGACTAGGTTGGAAGGTTCCGATCAGGGACGAGAGAAGCTTAGACTTGTTTTCACAATCTCTTCATGTGGGACGGGATGCAAAAAGGGGGGAAGGGAGATTGTTCGGCAAGACGAGGTGTACTTTGCGGTAGTGGAGCGGGGTTAGGAGAAATGATGGTGGCCGACTTGGTGGAGGCTAAATCCTAAGAGTAAGAAGCCCTGTGAGGAGATGGGGGTGGTGGGGTGGCCGCAGATTAATCCATCACGTGATGGTCACTGAGCTCATGTAATGAAGGGAGCTTGAGTCCTAGGTCTTATTGCCTTATTGCCTCGATCATAACCTTGAAAATGCCGAGGCTTACGGTATTGAAATGAATAATGGCCTAATAAAACCACTTATCGATGTACCTATATGCCTTATTCCTCTCTTCTTTCTTGCATATATTGTCAATTGTGGTTTGTGTTGTTTTTCTCCTCCTTTCCTTGAGCACAACCTCAGGGTTGGGTGCAAAATGCATCAATTGGCCAGGGAGATGTATTTTTTGTAGAACATTACCAATATTTACAATCCTCTCCCTTTAATGTTATTCCTACTTCCAACTCTTATGCATCTTCTTCTTTTTCTTTGTCATGAAATACTTGAATTTCTTTCATCAATTCTTTTTATCTCATTTCTTCTTTTCTTTTTCCTTTTTGGCTATCTATGTATGTTGTATCTATGTATGTTGTAATGTCTTCTTGAAAACCCTCAATTAGTTGGTGAATCTTCAGCCAAGTACCTTTGAAATAATGCTCAAAACAATCTCTAGGGATAGCCAAAAAAATCTCTTAATTTTTTTTATTTTAAAAAATTTTGATTCAAGAAAAAAAATCGAACTTGGATTTTTTTTGTTTTTAATCATCTTAGAACCATGTAAAATGGTTCTAATGTGTCTTATTTTATTTTATTTTTGTTCTTAGGGTCGTTTTTTTTTTTTGCGGTGGTGGGGGGGTGGGGGGGGGGGGATGGGCTTATTATCCCTATCCCGGATATGCAGGCATAATGCATTATGCAACCACATTGTAAAAACAATGTTCATGACAACAAAATGCTTTTCATTTTCATTAAGTTCTCCTACCATGCTCTCTTCTTTTGCTATCTTTATAATATAATTTCTAGAAAATGGGAATTTGTTAATTTTTACTTTTAGATTTTGACTCTTTTGTCATGCTAATCTGCTCAAATCTGCTGTGTTCTTGTGGAATAAGAAATTTTATTCATGGAACAAAGATAATTGCCAATGATCAATTCATAAAGAGCAACCAATTTAAGGGCTGTTAACGGTTCGGGGTCCAAGATGGGTTGACATTGACCCAAACCTGAGCTGAGCGGGTCCAAGATGGGTTGACATTGACCCAAACCTGAGCTAAGCGGGTCCATGCTGGGTTGACATTGACCCAAACCTGAGCTAAGCGGGACCAAGGTAGAAACAAACCCAACCCGGGTTGGGTCCAACCTGTCTGGTTCCAAGTTGGACTTGGACCCAAACCGAGTCACCCGGACCCAGATTGGACCTGAGATGGGTCCAGGTCAATTGGATACGGTCTTAACCCCTCAAGTTGGTTCTCGTATAGGCCATAACATATTGTGGAATATATAATTATCATATAAATATATATTTACTTTATGTATATATAAATATAAGTTTGAGTTGACTCCGACCCAACCAGATTTGCTCCAAGATGGACCTAGACCTGACCAGGGTTGGGTCCAAGTCAAACGGACCCAGATGCTACCAGCTGGTAGGCTTGGCAACGAGCTGACTGGCTGGCCCGGCCCGGCACGTCCATGAAATGTAGGGCATGGACCACAAAATTGGCCGGAGGTCCGGGCTAGGTCCTGGCCACCATGGCCTTAGGGTCGGGCAGGTCTAGGGCTAGGACCATGGCCGGCCTGGCCCGGTTAGGCCTTGTAGTTTCCTTTAATATCTTTTCAATTTTTTTAATTTCTATTAGGCCCTGCCAGACCAGGCTAGGGCCTAGGCGATGGCCCCTTTAGTCTGGTTTGGGCGGGCAGACCCAACCTCAGGCCCTTTGCAAGGCCTACCCGTCGGGTCCAAAACCGGTCTAGACTTGGCTTGTGTTGGGTCAATCCATTGTGTTGGCCGGTCAACCTGACCCAATTGCTACCCCTATCCAATTTTTATACGAATTTTTCGTTTTTTGAGAGCTTAATGTTTTGTGAATGTTCGAGAAACTGTCTTTTGATAGGAGAGAGTAGAACTGCAACTATGGTGGTAGATACATAGTTTTCCTACCTCTTGCATGTGGATCTTGGTCTAATGTGGATTTTCTTTCATTACACTACACACATTCACATGAGATCCCTTACTGGTGAAATGGATCAATAGATGTTTGTTATCCGACTTATCTCTCAACTTGATGTTTTCTGGTTGAGTATTCTACATGTTTGCATATTTTTTTGGGTTTCTTGCTTTCTTGCGTGTGCCTTGTTCTTGGTATTTTTATTGCTTATGTACCAGCTAGCTTTTTGGGTCATTGGGCTTCTTGGGTCTTGTATTGAGTTTCATCCTGTGTCTTTGTTCTCTAATAGCTCTCCTACTTTCACGACTTCTCAGGTTGCAAGTCTGTTGGACACTGATGATAGGGACGTTGGAACTGCTGTGCAACTAGTTGTTGCTTATGATATATATCCACTTCTGGTTAATTGTCTCATTCATGGGTAGGGGATCTTCTCATTTTCTTGATGCAGTATATTTTTTCTTGAATGTATATGAGGCCCTCTCAATTTTCATTCACTATGAATCTATTTCCTCGAATCAGTATGAGAGGTTTTTAATGCTTATACAAAAAAGCATGCAAAAAATCGGTGCAAAGGCTTCTTAATATGTCTCCCATAGTGAAATCTTAAATGGGTAAGATATTGTTAACCAATGTCAATACACATGGTTAAAGAGGGCCTGGGGTGGAGTAGTACGTGACCATGAATAATTTATTTTTTGCTAAACGTTACTTTGTACCATCCTAAAGTTGGTAGATTCTCAATAGATCATGATCTGGTGAAAGGAATAGAATGCTGGATGCTATTTGAGATATACTTTGAGCAGATCTGGACTGGTGTTTATGTGAACTTGGCTGCATGGTTTTGGAATATCTTGGGATGCTTAGCATGTATTGATGACTCAAAATTGTTTCCTAATTTTGTAAAATATTGCTAATTGTTTCCCAACTTTGTAAAACATTCCAAGAATCATCAGAATTTAATCAAAATGTCATTTTTCCATGGTTTGTTCTATATTATTTCTGATTCTTAAAGAGTCGTAACTGCATGATCCATGACCATATCATTTCTTGTGTTGGGGATCTGTTGTAAGCTCCTTCAGGATTTAGTTAACTTATGCTCCATTGATATTCTTGAAAGTTGCATTTCATGTGTTTCCTGAATATATATCTAGCAATTTCCAAGTGAACAATGGTCCTGGCGGAGGAAGTTTGTGGATTAGGCATCGGTCTATTGGGTTAGTTCTTATGTCATTGGGCTGTAATGGTAACATCTAAGGTCATCTACAGTACTTATTTTCTTTATGTTTTCTTTTTGATTGTTAAAAAAAAAAACTCATTGTGTTTCCTTTAACTTTTTGTATTCTTTTCTTCATATATAAAAACTTTTAAGTTATGAGTTTAACATTTGCTTTGGATTTTCGATGTTTCAACTATACATTGCAAGCGGCGACCTTCATTATAATGGTTATCCTTGAGCTAGTTTCTTGGACACTGTTTGGACTTCTGGATGTTGTTTAGCTTTTTTATAATGTTTCTTGTTGTGATGTATTGACGAACAAGTTGCAAGAGCTTAACATACAGTTCTTTTCGTAATGCAGTTATGAACAAGTTGCAAAAGCTTCAACAGAAGCAATAAAGAATCTTGCAAGGTCTCCTCAAGGGCTAGTAAGGCTGTAATGCATGAAATCTTTCTTCTATGGTTTCTTGTAGCTAGTACTTTGAATATGTCATGAAATTATCGATATCGTCTTGCTTGCGCTAATTATGTCCAGGATATTATGTTTCCAACGAAAGAGGGTTTAGCTCTATCACTCAAAGACCTGGCAGCTCGCAGTTCATCATTGGTACGTTCATTTCAGTTGTCACAATAAAATGACTATAGTAGAATATGATTATTGTGATGATTTTTTTCTTCTTTTTTTCTTATCATCAAATAGGATTCCCATACAAGCCATTTGTTTATAACTATGTAATATTTGGTTGAGGCTGACAAATATCATGTAGAAAAAAAGCTTCTTGTTGCAGTCTAAAGTGAAGTGCTGAAATATGAGTTCAGCATCTGTTCTTTGGTGCTATTAATAGATCTGATAACTGGAATACCCGGTTTTGTATTGGTAACTTTGCCACATACATGGCTTTTACTATGGCCAAGTATAAGGAATTGAAGCTCACTTTCTAAAGTGAGGTTGAAAAATCTTTATTAGGAGACCCTCAGGGAATCTGATGAGAAAGTTTGACTGAAAAAAAAAACAAAATGAGTGTTCTAAAACTCACCCTAGTGGACTCGGACTCGAGCAAGTCCCTGCTGAATTTGGCACATGGTACATGTACCATGTACACTACTTGGGCGAGCACTATACAGACCTTCTTGAGTAATATGAAAGGGGGGAAGACGAGGAATCTGCCCCCTTTTTCCTTTTCTATTTTATTTGGAGCCCTAAACCCAAGGGATTTGAACACACATTCATTCCTTAGTTAAATTTTTCCTTATCTATATATGGAAAACTCTAGATTTGAGAGTAAAACACTAGATTTGACAGCTTTTCGATGTTAAAAAAATTAGTCAAGTCTTTCGTATCGGTGGTCAATTAGTTCGAAAAATTGTGATTTCTTTCGTATCGGTGGTCAATTAGTTTGAAAAATTGTGATTTCTTTCATATCGGTGGTCCTTTTGGGGCTACCCTCTGCCCTTTTCTAGCCTTCCATTTTAACCAACTCGCACCTCCTAATAAGTATTGTACTGGATCTGCGCTGCACGTGGCCAACCCACTGATGTCTACTCTCTCTCATCTTATCGTGTATTGGAGCCGTACTTAAGTTTTTCCTAATGTATTCATTTCAAATTCTATCCTTTCTTGTCTTGCCCCTCACCCATCTCAACATCCTCATCTCAGCTACACTCATCCTATAGGTATGTTGTTTCTTAACCGGCCAACATTTCACCCCATAAGCCTTGTTGACCATTGCCAAAAAGAAATATACTATTGCAATGCATGCTCTTGCTTCTTATAGTTTGTTGAGAATGTGTGTTTTGCCAACATGAAAGTAATTTGTTGGGTGCTTTGTTGTCCTGAAATTTCAGTTTCATTGTTGAATTTTGCAACTTTGGCAATGCTCCTCCTGTAAAACATCTCACTTCTATAAATTAACTTTCATCTCCTAGAGTTTTGTTTACTTGGAAGATAAAATCATGTTTTGTGTTCTTGGAACTGCAATATCCGTCATTGAAATTCCAAATCTAAAGTTTGTGGGCAACTCGAGGGCTCTGCCCCACTTCTAAAGTGATGTGGTAGATAAATTCACCCTTACCAATATAGAAATAATCTGTTTCCCCTAGCTATCTTTAGATAAGAGGTATGTGCATTGCATCTAAAAGGCCATTTTCATCTACTTTATCATATGTATGTGTCTGTGTTTATATGTAAGCGGCAAATTGTAAATAATAGAATAGTCATGAAAAGAGCCCAAGGGATCTTTCCTTTTATATTGTGTAATGGGAGAATGGAATGAGTTTGAAGAGCAGCTCCATTGTAAGAGCTTTTGACAAACACTGTAAAATTGTTTCATGTATTGCATTTTAATGCAAGAAAAAGGCTTTCAAAACTCCACTAAATACTCTAAATTTTATAAACTAAATTAAATGTCTTATTTTTCATATGGTGTTGAATAATATCTAAGTCTAGTGGATGCGATATACTACGGCTAATGTTATTGTTAAAATGTATGGGATAGTATGAGATTGCCATAACCAGTCAGGAGTATTGAGACCTCATTGACTTTGAGGCAACATTATTTTTTAATTATCTTATAGTACATGTTGAGCATTATTTGTCGTTTATTTTTGAATTATTTGATAATACATGTTGAGCATTATTTATAATTGTCTATCTCTTTATATTGCAATATAATCAAACTTATTATTATGTAGTATTTGTAAAAATCTTTTATTAATTTATTTTTCATTGTTTTTATGCACTTCTTGGAGAAGTCATGCTTTACATTTTGGACATCCTAACTTGTCTAGCAATTATTTAATCGGTGCTCTTGTTAGCAAACTCAGCTATCTGAAATATGTTTGCTTATTATTAATTTTGTGTGTGCTATCTGAACTATCTGAAAGATGCATCGACAATGTCTGTGCTAGTTTGTACTGTTTTATATCATACACATTGTCTGCATATCATGTTGATTTCTTTCTGGCCATGGACAAATATGCGATGTTTCTACTGCTCTATGTTGTGTAACTTGTGCTTTTTGATATCGACTTGCTCCAGGCACGGATTCGGATTTTGGCTCTCATCGCAAAGCTGTTCTCCATATCTAGCTCAGTAGCAGTGGCCGTCTATGAATCAGGTCTTCTTAACGTATTGGAGGCAGAAGTGAAGAACACATCTGATGTGCTTATGACTTTGAGTGCTTTGGAAGTTCTCTACGAGGTAATAAGACATAATTTGGAAATTGTCTTGTACATCATTCTGGCAGCATCTTAGGTTTGAACTATTTCTGATGGTTTGACTGATTCATTGTGTTATCCTCTTACCTGCGATTAAATCCTTGGATTTGCAAATATAAACTTCGTCATTTTTAAGCACTTCAACTTGAAGGAAAGATCGATGAATTCTTTTGTTTAATCCACTCTATGGGCGTATGATTTAGGATCCTAGTGCTAATTGACCTTTTGGACTTTTTTTTTTCTATTATAGCTGAGCTTGTAGCATATGCTAGGAAAGCTGACCTATCTAGTTGCTTCTGGATTTGAACTCTGTTTTCTTATTCAACTTCAAGCTTGGTTTAAGAATGTAGATCTGCATAGGGCTTTGTGCATAGTGGATGAACTTTATAAGGATTTCGGATGGCATATTAGCCAAAATCACTTCAAAAGTATTTCTATTGTTTTTATAAGGGATCTGGATTTTTTTTTATATATTTTAATCAGAATATCATTTGAAAAGATATTTTTTCCTAAAACATGTAAGTTTTTAAAAGTTAAGTATCACCTTTTTGAACTTTGGTCCTATTGCTGCCATATGTGGACCATCTTTGCCACCACTTTTGGGAAGTTCTGGTTAGCACACCTAACATATGGCCTAGAGTTGAATTGGATCAGTTGCTTCTTCCTTGACTTTTAATCCCTTAGGGTCCTTGAGGAAGTCCTAACTTTCTCTGGATAAAGCCAAAGACAAGAGTTGAAACAATTTTTGGTCCCCTCAAACAGCTATTCATGACTGCAGATTGAACATATTGTGGATAGTTTGGATATCTATTGATATTTGAATGGATAGCTGGAATTTTCCTTCCCTTCTTTACTTTCAAATGAATACATACATAACTAACACCTGCAAGCATTACAAGTAAATCCCATGATATGTTTTTTCAAGTCATGAAAATTTCTTGAGCCTTGAACTTGTGTTTTGATCAGTTAGAGAAAACCCTAACATATGGGCCTTTGTGTTATGCTTTATTCACAGTTAGCAGCATCCCCATATAGTTCAGAATCTCTCTTAAAGACATCCCTGCTTCAGCTGTTGATCTCAATGATAAGGTAATAAAAGCACAATCTTTATACGGAGTCACATTTAGGGGTTTCATAACCATCTGTATCCTTTTACTCTGATGACCTTACAAAATTCCTGATGCAGCAATTCATCAGCGGAGTCCATATTGCGCTCCAGAGCAATTTTGATATGTGCGAGACTATTGTCTTCAAATGAAATATTCTCTCTTATCGGTGAATCAAGTAAGGAGTGGCTTTTATTACTGTTATCACCTTTGCGTCGCAGATTTTGTGGTTTCCTTAGTTTCTATACTTGAACTATTGCGCACTAAAAAAAACTAGTTTGTATATATCGGGCACAAATGGTCTGACATTACAATATATACTATCGGTCTCATGTATTTGGTATCCCTCTAATGTCATAGATTTTGGCCACATAATGTTTCTATAAAGAGGGGCATTTAAGATGTGAATGTTAGCTTTCTATCTTTCTACAAGGACTGTGAAATGGTGCTAAGAAGCATATCCTAATGGGAGCCAATGGCATACAAATAAAGCTTTCAGCAGTAACAAAATAAGAAAAGAGAATAAGTATCCCCAATGTACATATTTTCTAATAGAATGCTGAAAAACCTTCTACAATTAGCTTTTGTGGATGATCTTTATGTAGGAAGATGGGATGCCTTCTTAAACATTACAAAGTATATCCTGGTTGAGATGCTTTTTTGTTAAATAGTAGACATCATATAGGAAGATGGGATGCTGTCTTAAATGGTACACATTTCTTGTATGAAACGACATAACGTTGCATCTTTTTTTTGAGAGTGTAGATATTAGAGACTTTGTTCAATTGCAAGATAGGACAAAATAATGAACCAACAATACCGAAGTTGGACAGTCAACTAGTCTTGTTTGCCAGTTGTTCATTGAGAGAAATTAATGGACGTATCGTCGACCAATGTTAAAAAAACGTGGATTCAACAGCCTAGACCATGTAGATATCTAATGTTAAAAGCGAGTTGCCAACGTTCTTTGGCCTATCCTAGTAAAAAGAGCTAATAAAAGGGGTTATTTGTAATAATTGGGATTTTTTGGTCTTTCTATACTCACGTAAGTTATAGGGACATTTTAGTACTTCTGGATTTTATTTCTGTTGAAGGGTTAATTTTTTTTTTTGACAGAAAGTTAACTTTTGTATTGTTGTATAGAGTACAGAAGAGGGATCCGAGAGTACCCACAAATCGGGTCTCTCGGTAAAAAAATAGGTCAAGTGACCCTGTACAAAAACTAGGCTTATGACTTGTCTGATTACAATAGATATATTTGTGAGTTACAAAACATTGGGGCTTATAGACTTGCCCGATTACAAGATCTGTACTAAGGTGTAACTAAACGCTTGTACGCCCTCTGTGGTCCAGAGCAAAAAGGAGATGGACCGGGCGGGGTCTTTTGCATGGGCCCTAGCTTCGTCTTTTGCTAGAAGATCGGCGAACTCGTTGGACTTTTGCCAGATATGGTTCCATAAGACATCCATATCCCTGCAAATGTTAGCAATCTCATAAAAAATCGAAGAAAGGTACCATGGAGGTGGTGAAGTGCCTGTTGCTCAGGAGATGACATTTTGGGCATCTCCTTCCACCAGCACTTGTGATCCCCATGAATGGTTGAAGCTTTTAAGACCCAAGAGCAGAGCCATGGCTTCAGCATACTGAGAGTCTTCATGGCCCAAGTGTTCAGAATAAGTGAACATAATATTGCGATGATGGTCTCGGAAAACACCTCAGGCGCCATTAGGGCTAGGGTTCCCCAGAGAGCAACCATCGAAATTAAGCTTGATGGTGCCTTCTGGAGGTGGCAGCCAGTTGTTGGGTCTTTGGAGCTTCTGTGGCTGAAGATAGAGAATGTTTTCCCATTCGCCGAGAAAAGTGTTTGCTGAAATCCTTGAGACGGCCCTGTGGTTAGAGGTTCAGAAAGTTACTAGAGTAGTAACCTTGTGGAAGAGCACCAAGGCTACGTTTTTGTGACCTTGGAAGACCCTCACATTCCTTTCTAACCAGATGACCCAGATGGTAGCTGCGATGGCAGCCTTCCACATTGCTCTATCGGCCTTCGGCCAATGACAAGCGTAGTACGAGGAGATAAGAGCCTTGACCGTGGGTGGAGTGACCCATTGAAGGCGGAACAACTATAGCACTTGGCTCCACAGGTCATAAGGGAGACTGCAGTGAATGAAAAGGTGTGGATTCGATTCCTCCTCACTCATACACATTGCACATCTGTTGGGGATCGGAATCCCTTTCTTTTGAAGCTGGTCAACTGTGAGAGCCCGTTGAGAACAGGCAATCCAATCGAAGGTCTGTACTTTGAGAGGAGCAATGGTGAACCAGACTTTGGAAAGGACAGAGATAGGATTGAGTGGGAAGGTGGGGGGTTGAATAAGTCTTTTGTAAAACGAGGCCACTGAGAAGGTACCAGAGGGAGCAAGGGTCTAGAGTAGAGAGTCCCTCCCAAGTGGAGCTATGAAGATGGGGTGCAAAGCAACCGAAAGTGAGAGGAAGAGTCTAGTTTCCTCTTCAGTGAGGTTTCTTCTGAAAGAGGGGTTCCGGACTCTTCGGTCCCGCTGACGTGACCATTTGTTCTACTTGAGAAGGTACCAGAGGGAGCAAGGGTCTAGACTAGAGAGTCCCTCCCAAGTGGAGCTATGAAGATGGGGTGCAAAGCAACCGAAAGTGAGAGGAAGAGTCTAGTTTCCTCTTCAGTGAGGTTTCTTCTGAAAGAGGGGTTCCAGACTCTTCGGTCCCCCTGACGTGACCATTTGTTCTGCTATGGTAGAGTCTTTGTTAGAGGCAAGATGGTAGAGGGATGGAAAGAGGTCCCTTAGAAGAGTGTGTCTTATCCAAAGGTCTGACCAAAAGCACACTCTTGTACGTTCTCTAGGATGAAATCGGATGGTTTGCTTGAACAGTGAGAGAGAGGAGGCGAAGGACTTCCATGCTCCTGAGGCCCTACTCGGGGATATCCTCTCAGGCACCCAAGTTTCTTCCGGGATCCTGTAATTGCTGCGTATAACCTGAACCCGGAGGGAGTTAGTCTGGGTGGCTAAGCGTCAGCACCATTTCCCTAGTAGGCTAGGTTGTGTTTTCTTAGGTTCCTGATCCCTAGCCCTCCTTGAAGTTCGGGTAGTCGGACTTTGTCCCAAGAGATGAGGTGACATTTGGTTTTCTCAGCCTGTCCTAACCAGAGGAAATTCCTCATAAGCTGGTCTAGACGGTTGGCCACTGAGGCTGGCATGTGGAAGATAGACATTAGGTACACCGGAGCATTTGCCAATGTTGCTTTGACCAGCGTAGTGAAGGGTCTATAGATTAAAATAAATTTTTCAAATCTAGGGACTGGTATTGCACCCCTCATAGGATTTTGGGAGAAAACAAATATAACCTTATGTAAGGCAAACATTGCCACCTTTTGCTTGGTATTTGAGTAGGACATGGTAGGAAGAAGGGATAGTCCACCATTTCTTCTCCATTTCCTTTGAGGACTTCATCTCTAATGTGGATTCTGACCCTGTTTCATGTGTTTCTTCTTGATTTTCACTCTAGAACTTCCTTCTTCTTTGTCATTTGCACAGATCTGAACTTGTTGTGCTTTAACAAGAAAAAAACATCAATTTGTGCTGCATCACTTTAGGTCCAATCTGAAGAGGCAAGTATGCATCTGGGCTCATCTTTTTGGTCCAAAGTAAATCTCAATGACAAGTACGCAATTTGTAACTCCTGGCTGCTCCGATCCCCTAATTTCTGCGAACTTGCTCATCATGGCCAAGACATCGGTATGGTTGTATATCAAAACTGTGATGACCCTTATTTTCTTTAGTATCCCCTCCACCATTTTCATCTTGCTAATTTGCCTCAATGCTAATTTGCCACAAGCATAAGGTCAATGCAATGCGCTGCACATATTTGCCAGAAAATGTGCTACTCTTAACTTCCTACATTCTAGCAGCTGCCAGATTGGCCTTGGCCTTGGCCTTGTCAGTATCTACCAAGACCATATGTGCCTCCCCCACCTCAACATACTAAGTTAATAACTTAAAAAATGAACTTCGCATCATGAATTTTATTAGATGCACCAATGGACAACCCATAGGAGAATTTGCCATTATGTTCGTTATGCTTCTCTCCTCTTATTTTTCCATGTATGAGTCACATAGTGATTCCACTCTTCCCTCGTGTATCACTGTGGGTCTATAGGTAGTCATTTGTGAGTTCCACCTCTTTTCTCATTAACGGTTCCTTGAGCTCATA
This sequence comes from Amborella trichopoda, assembly GCF_000471905.2. Next base: position 3,317,923 of record NW_006500356.1, on the reverse strand, counting down.
AGGTATAGGGGCCTTATACTGCCGTACTGCTTCCAAAATAGCTTGGAAAGCAGCATTGTTATGACAAGCCTGCTTGATAAAACCATTGAGATACAATCTGAGACACCCGACTCTACCTTCTTTCATTATGTGCCTCTCTATATAGTTCTCTGCTATGTTTCTTGAACCCCGTCCTCAAGATCATGGGTTGATTTAAGAATCCAAAGGCCTCTTATGCCCAGACCCCTTTTGCTTGGTACTAGAACCTCCTTCCTTGGCATATACATCGTCTTCTTCTTCTACTACAAAAACGTCCATAGATCTTATGGTATCATCATATTTTTTTCCTTGCATCTTTTTTTTTCTTTTGGCCTGCCTGTAAATGCTCCAAAATTTCTCTCCTAACATTAGCAATACCTGAGTGCATGGGGCTACATCCCCTCTAATGCTGTCCAAATGTTTTTTCACTCAATTGATGCAGGAATTATAGGGCTTCTTACGAATTTGCACTCCACCCTATTCTTGTCATTTAGATTGCAACATGATCCATACTTTCAACCTGGATCGACTTGTGTATTTGGACCTAATGTAGACATTGTCATGGACCCCACAGTGCCTCCTACTTAATAGCACCACCCGAACCCCAAAAAATGCATCAAACATAAGTATTGAATGAAGTAGCCGTATTGTAGTTTGGGACTCTAGGGATGCAAGAAAAATAATGAAAGTATTGAATAAAATAACCTGATTTTAACCCAGTTTTAGAAAGTGGTCGAGATACTCAAATTCAAGTATTGAATGAAGTAATCAAGCTAGAAAAATTCTTAATAATATACAAAATGAAAAACTAGGTAATTTCACAAAACAAAAACTCAGTTATCCGAGATTTGATAAAAGTCACTAAACATAACCGAATAACAAGAAGAAACATTTGTTGATTTACAAAACTAAATTGTAAAGTATTGATGCAAGTGAAACAACTCGACTATATACTATTTAATAATTAACATAAATCAAGATGAAACAATCAAACTTCAATAAAAAATCAATAAAGTAACCCAAAGCAGAAAAATATTTAATAATTTAAAAATTATTATTATAAAAAATCGCAAAACAAAAATGCAACTACCCAAATATATTATAAAATCGTAAATGCCACATAAAATATTAATAAAATACCAAATACTATAAAGGGGCAATAAAGTTAAAAAAAAAAAAACACTTTATTTCCTCTTTTCAGTTAATGAACAATTTAAGAGCTCATAAACTAGAAAAAAATGATATGGTTTGAGATTTTATTTAAATATTGGAGTACACCAACCTTTCAAAACCCAATCTATCTTGGATTTGAATTAGTGACCTTTGGTTGCTGAAAAATGTTTTTTGCAACCATTTCAAGCACAAAAAAGTATCGAATTGATTACTTTACAATTTCTTGCAAAATCAAAAAGTTTGAAAAAAATTTCAATTTTGACAAAAATCTGACCTATTTTTTGTTTTGTTTTTTTCTATGTACTCACTCTCAAAATGAATCAGTGGTTTTGGTGGGGGAGGGTGGAATATCTTCCAAATCCCCACCCTTCCCTCCCTCTATTTTCTTGTTTACAGGGAAATTACCTTTTTGTTCTTGGCCATGGGGCATCAAGGCGATTCCTAGGTGCAGGCAGGCAGTTTTGGGGAACTTTGGATTTGGGGCATCAAGGCGATTCCTAGGTGCAGGCAGGCAGTTTTGGGGAACTTTGGAATGTTCCCCAAATCCCCTCTCCCCCCCCCCCTTTTCTTGGGGGAAAATTACCTTTTTTGTCCTTGGCCAAGGATTTCTCAACCATTAGCGTAGGGGCATCAAGGGCTGCCTAGGTGCAGGCTAGGCATTGCTCGGGTGCCTAGGCATCCATCTTGGACAACGTGATGCGGGGGGCTTCCCCAGCTGCTGGTCAGGAGGCCGATTGTTACCAACATGCCTTTTTAGTGAGCTCTACATTTGGAGACCTAGCATCTGAGTGCATGACTTGAAAGTGAATGATGATGGATGTTTCATGTTTTTATCTCACTCAAATACAGTAGGATGTGAAAGAATAGATTAGTTGGCAGGGCAGATGGGTCTAGTTTTGCTAGGGAAGGTTCATTCTGTGTAGATGTGCCCCACTTATTTGGTTCTCAGTTTTGCTTTGGATGTGAAGAAATAGATGACTATAGCATAGACACTTCCACATCTCTATAAATCCATAGGATGAGATTTTTGTGTGAGATTGGTTAGCTTGTAAAGTATTCCTCTTGCTATGTAAATGTTGAATTTTCAGGCATTAATACTGCTGTCTTGGCAATTGATGGACGATTGGAATGTTTGAAGAGTGAAGACACAGATGAATGTGAGAGTGCACTTGATGCTCTTGGACAAATAGGATCCTGTACGTATGCAATGGTACCTCTATTAATCTGAAGGTTTTTTGCTTTCACTGCTGCATGAATTCAGATGCACTTGTTGGTTTTGCTATTGGTTGTCCTTTCTGTAATACGTTATGTAATTTTCAATTCACTAGTAAGATGAGAGTTGGATGATAATTAATTATGAATTTCATGAATTTGAATATTTGCGAACCCCAAATAGTAGGGACTGGTGATTGTGCAGATTCTAAGTCCGAATCGGCAATTTTATTGTATGTGTAAATAGTAATTAATAACAAGACAATTACCCTTAAATGGCTTTGTTGTCCATCGCTTGTGGTACTTTGCGGAAGTGAGGGTTTGAATCTCCCCAGCAGTGCTCTTTTTTTAAAGAGCTATAGTTTAATTTTTATCAGTACATGAAACACAATATGTCACAATAAGACAGGTAAGGTTGACTGGCTTAGTTGGCTATTGTATGCAGCTTTCTTGTGAAAGATCCGGGTTCTTACGCCCCAGTGGTGCTTTTTTCTTTGAAGAGATCCTTTTTAAGGGCCGTTTTGATATGTATGTATGTATGGGTTTCTATGAATCCCCCGCCTCATTTTGTAGATGTGCATCCCCTCTCTAAAGCCCTTCTTAACCACAGATTTTGGATCCATATTTTTAAGATATTTATAATCCAGGTCATGGTGATCAGTGTTTCAAAAAGTGGATCGCCCAACGCTTGGGCGGCCGCCTAGGCGGTTCTGGGGACGTGGGCGCATCGCCCAGGCCTAGGCGCCCAAAAACGCAGATATCCCTGGGCACGCGCCCAGGGGCGGAAATGCCTCTTGTTGAGGGTATTTTTGGGTCATTTTTTTAATACTAAAGATGCAAAATTGTAGGTTTTAGGTTCATTTGAAACCTAAAACCCATTAGAGCCTATTTTAGAGAAAGAAAAACTAAAAATAAATAAATTTTCTACTGGGTTGCCCAGTTTCTTGGCGCCCACCTAGGCGCTGGGCGGCCTAGATCCCCCCGACCGCCTAGGTGCTGCCTAAAGCTTTTTGAAACACTGATGGTGATCTTGAATATATTATAAATAAATAAAATTCTAAAGTTTTAAAATATTTTTTAAAAAATCTTTTTGCACTATCTATTTGGGTGCCCTTTTGCTAACATCCGTCGTAAAGATGGATGTCAAATGTTCATGGGGGGCATGCGTCCCCCAACTCACAAAACACTTTCTCCAGAGGCACGCACACACATGCATGCACACACACACACACACACACAGGGAGGGAGGGAGGGGGAAATTCGACGATGCGCTTAAGAAGTGCAATGTCTAGCCAACATAGCCATTCAGCCTGTTTTGATGCATTGTCTACATTACATTTATAAATTATAAATTGTAAACGTTCATTTTAATTTCTTCCCCCCACGCCACCCCCACCCCCACCCCCACCCCCACCCCATCCCGCCTCACTCCTCCCCCTGGATCGTGGACCTGGATTGCTGCCTTGTTGGTTCAAAAGACTATTCGGCTGATTCGGATTGGATCGGTGAATGAGCAATCGACCCCACTGATCCGTTTTTCAATACCCTAGTTTAAGATCTCCCTAGTGTGGCATCTGCTGTTTTCAAATTTTATATGCTTGCTAGATCAATTTCTTGAGTCCCTTTGGTAATAATCAGATTAAAGGGTTTAAACCTCTTAACAAGTATCTTCCTTCCCATTGAATCTCAACAATGGATGGCTACTTTTCCCTATCATTTTTCAATGAAAGGTCTCACCCTTAACATACTCTCTTTTTTTTTTCAAAAAAATTTCCCCATTTGCAGTCCTGCTATTTATTTGATAGAATTAAGGGCAGCCAACTGTGTTTTTGTCTTTGTACAACTGAAATATAATCTGCATCATCGTGGTTACCTTCATTTGTCTGTAGCTTCTGGATTTTGTGAAGTTTTTATTGGACAATCAGATGGCTGCATGTTTTTCGTCATTTCCATTCATTTACAGTGGTTTTGTGATGATTGTCTATTTTACGCGTTAGATTGCATGTCAGTGGATGACAACTGCAGTGTTGAAATTGAGACACTGAAAATTTTGTGATGCTTGATGAATATATGTTATTTGTCTTCTGCTGTTTTGTAGCAATTCGAGGAGCTGAGTTGCTATTTTCCAGTTCACCGCCAGTTGCTAGACATGCAGTAGAGGCTGCTTTTTGTAGGCAAGGACCTGGTAAACAATTGGTAAGAAAGTCACGTACTCCAAGAGTTGGTTCACGGTTCTAATTCCAAATGAGTTCCTCATGAGTCCATTACCTCTGATAATCCAATGGCTATGCCTGACCTTTCTAGACTACTGTACCTGTGCATTGTTGATTAAGCTATGTGCATATTCGACCTTACAGTATTAGCTGGCTGGGATCAATTAACTATGAGTTCCAGTTTTAAAATATATTGAAATTTGCAGTACTGCATATCAGGATTATTATGGGAAACATCACTTAGGAAAGACTTTGATGTTTTTCTTGTGATGATGAGCATTACTATTGCGCCAATTACCATGATGGCTGCTTCTATTAAAAATTGCCCTTCCTAAAGTCATTAAATTTGAATGCAATGAGGACCTTATGTATCTGTCTGCTGTCTATTTCATACTGTGTTTGTTGTCAAGCAGGCTGGTCTACATGCACTTGCAAACATTTGTGGAGCAACTAGGTCGGAAGATGGCAAAATGCTTAACTATCATTCAGAGGAGTGCCTTCGGCAGTTGATCTATGAAACAGCTGCCAAAACTACAAAGATAACACCATCAGTGGGTTTCAATTCCTACTTTTTGTTAACATTCTCAAAAAAAAAAAATCCTATTTTTTGTCGGGTTTGTTTCTGTTCCTTTATTCCATTTAGTATTTTCTCTGAAGTAGAGCTTATGTAACAAAATACAAATGACACAATTATAGCTTTTATGAATTAAAAGAAGTTCAGTGGTGTTCTATTGGTGGGTGGGTAGACTGGCTGGTATGTGGTGCTTAATTTTGTCAGCAAATTAGAACTGATACTTTCACTTGAAAGGATGTTTCAGACTGAAAGTATGTTTACTTCTAGAAAATCTGGACTATTCATAAAGAAATGAATATGGTCTATAATAATAAAACAAACCTGACATTCAGCGGCTCCTATTGGCTGAAGAGGACTTCCTGGTACAAGAAACTTTGTGTGTCATGTGTGTGTGCATGTATGAATGAGTGAACGAATTATTTTTTTTTTGGGGTGGGAGGAAGGGAGGGAGGCATTTGTGCGTGTGTGTGCACATGTGCTTGTGTTTGTGTGTGTGCACATGTGCTTGCGTTTGTGTGTGTGCACATGTGCTTGTGTGCATGCATTCTTGCGTTTGTGTGTGTGTGGGGGTGGTTGGTGGGTTCGGGGAGGGAGGGAGCGAGGCATTCATCAATATAATAGTAAGGTTCTAATAAGAAGTGTCCATTCTTTGCACCTTCCAATTAAGATAATAACCTATCTTAAACTATTGAAAAGGAAAAATATAGGTATTCAGATTTTGTGTCTGTTTGAGGATGAAGATTTTTTCTGAGATCACCGAAATTTACTTGATAGTTTGGTAATTGACTGCAGCTAGTGTAAATCATACAGGAGGGCCATCATCTGATTTGAATGCTTTTTTTAGCTCTTTTTCTGCCAAAGTATTCATTACATGAATTTGCATGTTCTTCACATGTAATGTGTGTTGAACACTTACATGAGCACACATGGATGCGTAGAGGGATCTGTTTGTGTTTCATTGATGCTCAATTTATCTTTTGGCTTGTGTGATGGAATCTAAATTCTTCTATAATTTTTTACTTACAGTCAAATATTTTGTAGGGTCTTGTCCTATCAATTTTGCAACAGGATGCAGAGGTTCGTTTGGCGGTAATAACCTAGTATAAACCCTCAAACTTCGCTGCTGACAAGTCCCGATTTTGCTCAAACTTCTATCTTCTTTTTTTGGCTTTGCTAGTATGCTATTTAAATTTCTGTACCATGCTTGCATCACAACCTACAATGTATAAATAACAACTCTGAAACTTATTATCTATGAATTCTTAAGTTTTTGGTATTTGTTCTTGTCTGACTGCTGGTTTATAATTCTTTTTATCAATGAGTAAATCCTTTCAAACCGCACAAATTGGTGAACATGAATATTTTTTTTATTTATAAATAGGCATGACTTGGGAATTTTTGAACAATTAGAGAATTACAGGATAAACTTTGTGATACACAATGGTAATGCATTGGAGAAAAGATTAAATTTGAATGAATCTCACAGGCAATGCATGGAAAACTTGGTGGACTGAGGAATGAAGGAAAGAAATAGGGAAAGCAGGGAAAACTTGTGGAATGCATTGTTGGTGGGAAAAAATAGGGAAATAGGGGAAATGTGTTGAAAAATAGATGACATGCTTCAAAACTTGGGGAAATGAGATCATACTAGCTTCTGAAGAAAGTTTCCCAAAATATGAATACTCCACAAGACTTTCCTTGGAACTTTTATTAGAACAAAAATGAAATAGCAAACCGAATGAAAACACTATCATCCGCCCTTGGATGGACATCTACATGGGTCTGCTCTCCCCCATTTTGGGGCCTTAAGGCTTTTTGTTTTGCCCCAAATTTCAGGGGATTCTTCATCAGGCCAAGTGGATGTGTGTAACAACTTTAGGGTTAAACAAATGCCCCTAAGGAAATGTCCTTAAGGCCCCCAGAATGGGGGAGGGAGGATCATCATCATCATCAGAATCAGAGCCTTTTCCCCACTATTTGGTCGGCTAGACAAATCCAGAGCTGTCATTCTACTTATCAAGGGTCATTCCTTCAGTGGGGCCATAAGTCCCCATGTCCTTTCTCACTACCAAATATTTTTCCTAAAATTGAATTATTATGCATTTGTGACTTCATAGTTTCTTTTACCCCAAAATTAACTCCTCATTTTCTTGATATTGAACCTCCCATACCATGGCTGTTCTCTTTCTCATGGTTTTTTCCTTCTATTTGTGCTGTCTTAATTGTGTGTTGCAGGCATATAGACTGATTGGTGGACTGGTGGCTAGAAAATGGTGCTTGTTGGAGGTCTGCTCAAGGGAAGAGACAGTCAATCTCGTCACTGATGCGCATGCTGAAACCACCAAAAGTGGTGAACTTTTAGGATCAATTTTTTCTTAAAAAAATTGTTTTCTTGTTAGTGCTTCTAATATATAATGTAGCAGTAAAGATAATATCATGATTTATTGCTATGATATTTATGTAACGTCCAAGTTATGATTTACAATACTGGTTAAAACTCTTCATATCCCATGAAATGACCTCCATAATTATTTAAATAGCTTGTGAAGTTGAGAAATCATTCAAAGTTGTGGGCTATGATCATGTAGCCTAATATTGCTGACACCTATGTTTCACCCCGATGAATGGAACTGCTCATGGAACAGCAGGCCCAGTCTAGTACTGCAGGAGGAGTTTGGTGAACTCACTGTCATTATCCATTGTGTCCCTGAGTAATTAAGGAAATTGCCTTAACGGAATGCTCGCAAAGAATGTCCTTAGGAACCTAGGTTCTAAAATAAGCTTTTGGTGGGAGGCTGTTGGATATATTACTCCATGTTAAGTAATTAAACTGCTGAAATCAATACTTAAACACACAGAACTTATGCTGCTCTGTGGAAGCCCGTCACAGGTATCTTAGCCGCAGTTATCTTGGTCATCTCTTTGGAAATGGAAGTATCTTATACTTATCTGCAAAAAATGGTGATTGACTAGTTAGTCTTGTGTAGATTCCTTTCTTTCAATTCATTTCTCCTATGGATTGAACTAATTGCAGGTATGGAAGCTCGACATTCATGCTGTGTAGCAATTGGCTTTGCTTTGGCAAATTCAGATAATCAGAAGATTCAAAGCAATACAGCTCTGATAACGAAGGTATGGCTCTTGTTGACCTCTAGTTTATAGGTCAAAACCCCAGGCTGAACTAGCAAAGCAAGCCATACTGATTTTTAAGCTAATCGTTTCTTGAAAGGTCAATACATAGACAAAGAAAGAGCACTGTTCAGTCGGAGTGCTGTCCTTCCTTAACACGGGCCACAAATACACCATGCCCATGTTGGACCCATGGAGATGGTGCATTTGTAGGGGTGGCACCGACCTGATTAACCCCCATGGAGGAATTACGAAACATATGTAGCTACCTATATGCTACAGTATAATCATGAAGAACCCAATTATTTCAAAGTTCAAGTAGTGTCTCTTAATAATTCAAAATGAACTGACTTAAAGAAAGAGTTTAAAACTAACAGTTAACGTTGTATGATTGCTCCTTTAGCATTCAAATTGCCATACACTTTCACGTGAACATCTATAAATACTCCTTGCAAGACAACTTGACGAAGGTACTCGGACTTTGGCCGAGTCCAAGCAACTCACTCGAGTCGTGTGCAATTTTTAAAAAATAAAAGAGAAATAAAGAAATTATAGTTATATACATTACCAAACATAAACAAAAACATTGGAGTTGCACGAAGGTTAGACCTCCCGAGCTCTTTGATGTGAGATTTGAGATTAGTTACCAAAAACCCATTTAGGTGCTGTTTGTAATAGAATGGCCACACTTAATATTTATATAATGTGCACCCTACTCACCCTTGCCCTATGGGAGCCTGAGTAACTCGCCCGAGTCCGAGTTGAACACTGCTCCTTGCTTTGTATATCATCACGAAGTGACTAATGTAAATTTACGGAGGCTGAATATGTGCTTCTTGCCTCATTTACATTCATCTCCCTCCCCTTAGTTATATGACTAATCTCTCTATCTCTCAAGGTTTCTGTGGTAGAAAACTACGTAACACCTTGGGCAGAAGACCTATTCAGGAGTTTTTTTTTTAAGGAAAATTTAACAAAATACTTGTGAGGTGTATTATTAACATTTTACACATGTAATTATTCGAGATCATAATCATTCGTATTTTGATGGGTATTTTGAAATTAAATTAAGCAAAATGGGTAAAATATTAAATTGTTGATCTGTCGTAGGCATTTTGATAAATTGCCTTTTTTTTAATCGGAAATCTTGAGAACCCCATAAGAATCACTAGATGGGATTTGGTCAGGAGGTGAAATTTTGTTCAAGCAGAGGGCTCTAAAAGGGTAAGGAGAAGGCCCAAAAGAACATGGATAGATGATAGAGAAGAATGGAGGAATAGGATTCATGTAGCTGATTCCAAATAATTTGGATAAGACTTGGATGATGATTATAATATAAGAATCACAAGATGATTATTTTTAAAAGAAAAAAAATTGATTTTGAGTTTAACGTGGGTCTCTATTCAATGTTGAGATATTATTTTTTTCACGTTATTGAGGTTAATCTATGAGTTCAAGAAGTTATATTGGCAAAATTTAGGGCCCTAAAGATACTCATTGATTAGGTTTTACCCGAGGGAGTAAATAAACAAAATGCTCGGAGGAGGATGAAATTTGTATCTGGATATGCTTTCAAATTTTATCTGAATATGCTTTCATTTGCACCACCCTAAACTTTCTTGGAAGGTCATTCTGAAGTGCGAATTTTCTTGGATGATGATGATGATATATACTGAGAGAGAGAGAGAGAGAGAGAGAGAGAGAGAGAGAGAGATGCTTTTGTATGCATACCTGATAGCCTAAACTTTCTTGGAAAGCCATTTTCGAGTGCAAATTTTGTGGTCTCTCTCTTAGTACCTCAAATGCCCCAACTTTCTATAGAATGCTATGATGCCGATCTTCAAAATGCCAAGGAAAAGAATTCAAGTTTTTCCTTAGTTGAATCGTATCAAACTTCTTTGTGGCTTAAAATCTTTCAAAATTTGTAAAATGCATTTGTGTTGATCTGAGTCGAGCTGTGTCCTATTTGGTCTGTCGGTGGTTGGGGCAACGATCCATAGTTCTCCAATTTTTGCATTTGTTGGTTGGCATGTTTTTGAAGATTATGATTTAGCTGTGTAACGTCGCATGTGATATAAGGGATTCTATACTATGAGAACATTTATTTTTTGTTATAAGGAGTCTCTCTCATTTTTAGCCATTGAATGTGAAACCCAATAGATAGAATAGATAGAAGTATGACACAACATTCGAGAAATTCCATTTTGGACTTTGTACCTAAATAATAACATCTTCAACCATCCTATTTGAAATCTTTGAAATCTAATGTTCAGATGATTGTGAGTTTGTATCAAAAGTAAATGGTCTCATTGTAAACATTTTAAAAATATAATGCATACTATTATTTCCACAGGTGCAAGAAGCGATACGAAGAGGCCCATATCTTACCCAACAACGTGTTGAAGCTCAACCAGTTGTTATGACAGCTGAGAGATTTTGATCACAAATAACTCAATCCAATGATTTCAACTGTGTATCATTTATAGAGAAGTAAGCTTCTTTTAGTATTGTACGTTTGTCAATGGATAGACTTTCAGGTTGTAATCAATAATGCAGACTGTTTAGTCTCTTCTTGTGGCTTGCTTTTTTGTTTACGAAATTTATAATAAGTTATAGGCACTACCTGCAAAGAGAGAAGATGTGTATAGGTTATTGATTAGATTTATATCAAATTATCAATTAGTTAAGGATAAAGCTACCAGTTGGATCTAGAGAGCATAATGGAATACTTTTGATTAATCGCTTTGATTTGAAAAGATCTATTAGAGAGAGAAAATAGCAGACTACTTTATGGTTTGGATACAGTTTCTATACGCCCAGGCTTTAGGAAAAAGTAAAGCTTCACCTCGAATCTTCATTTAGAAAGCACTTTAGGCATTGGAAATCTTCATGATTCTAAAATCAATTTTCAAATGCCGAATATGAAATTTGAAGCTCAAAATGGTACTGATCTTGCATATATGTGAACCCTTTTTTTAGGGTGAAATGGATGGTCTAGGCAATGTTTTATGAACGAAAAATTATATAAGATTGCAAACTTAAACCATCCAATTAAGGTGCACCTCAAAAATCCGTTGTGATGTTGGAAAACCTATAATTGATCATCTCAACATCGAGATGTATAAATATGAAAAGAAATTTTTTTTTTGAGTCTGCGAAATAGTGTCTTGTAATACATCGTCTGGATGATCCATTTTGAAGATTTTTATGTGTCTATAGATCTATTTGATTTGTATTAATTTTAGAGTTTAAAATTTTATAATTAAAAAAGATTTTCAAGTAATTTTTTATATTAAAATTATATTTATAATAAATTTTAAAGGTGCGTTTTAGTTGGATTATTTAAGGTTGCAGCCTTATGCAAACCACACCCGTGTTTTATGATATATATTATTTTTAGGTCTTGGAATCTTAATTTCTTTTTACAACTATAACAGTTTGCCCGAGATAATTGTTTCCAAGGTTTTTTTGCTAAAATTGCAATTATTTGTGAATTTTGATAAGATGCTCTACTTGTTTTGAACATTTTCCTTTTCAATTTGATGTAAAAAAGTTTATTAATAATAACAATTTGTGATGCTAATTGTAAATAAAGAATTTATGATCTAAATCATCAATCTTTTTTTGTCCTATTATGATGGGCTATGGCCAAAAAATCTCCTTCCTAGAGATAAACTAATTGATGACGTATTGCTTGGAAATACCCAGGTTTCCAGTTTCCTAGGATTAACCTAACAAATAAAATTGATTTCACGAAGTAACTTCGGACTTGTTAAGTAACAAGTATATTTTTCTCTGTCCACTCTTCATCAGGGTTTTTAAGGTGGTCAATCATATGGGAAAGGTTTTTATATTTATATAGTATAAAATCCTGCAATCACCATGTCATGCCTCTACATTATTTTAGTTTTAATTTTTTTCTACAGAACATTTTGGTGTGGTGTCGTCTCCTCTTTTAAACTCGCACATGCAAAAAATATAAAAAATGTTTTTAATAAAATAAAAGAATCAAAATACCCTGAAACTTTTAATGGTATTTTAATTATTTTACTTTATTAGGATTATTTTTATATTTTTTTTAAATGCATTGAGATGATGGCATGTACCAAATATCATTTTCATATAATTTGTAAAAAAATTAAAATAAAATATTCTAAGATGTCAAATCCAGATAAAAAAAATTAATTGTTCATTTGATCTAAATTTGACTGGATGAAAGGTTAATCATATAACTTATATACCATAGGAAAAGTACATAAAGCTTTCCCTAAATCATATTTGTATTCACTCTCTCGTTTAAAGAGAACCCACATAATTCTCTGAATCCGTATTATCTGCGTATGTGTGCGCAACTACGGATCTGTAAATGGTACGGAATGGGATGAAAAATAAAATAAGGTTTACATTGATAGGAAAATATTTTAAGTTTATATTGTTAGGATAAAAAGTTTACTATAACCCCTAGGAAGAATTTTAGTGCGCGAAAGGGGACACCAGAGTGAGTGGAATGCTAGGGACATGGGACTTGAAACATGTCCCAAATTATTGAATATATTTATTTGTAGGCTTAAGATTGGTCTACAAAAGGAAAAAAAAAGAAAAGAAAGCAACCATTGGACCTTGGTGAGTGAGTTGGGCTACTCATGAATTTGCCTGCCAAGAGGGATTCAGGACGAGATGCACATCCCAAATTATTGGCTGACTCACCGCGCATATGGAGCCCCGACCCGAACACAAGAATGACTAGAATTCAAGTGAAAAGTTTTTTAAAGAATTTAGAAAATGGAACCTTTTGCTTCAAAGTTCGGGTCGAAACACCGATTTCATAAATTGAGCCAATCACCCAACCAGTTTTCCTATTTTAAGAAGGAATACTTCACCGATTCTTGGCTCAAAATGCAAACCCCAGTGTCCCCTATTTCTCAAATGAGTAAGCAAAATCTCCTCTCCACTCCAAAACACCGCAAAAACAAAACACTTAAAAAAGCTCTCAATCAATTAAAAAGTGCTACAGACAAGAACCGGAGATAAAAAAGCGACTGACATCAATCTTAGTTTTAGTGAATTCTAAATGTACATACACTACAGTTTTTTAAGCATCAACAGGCTGGGGCGTGTACCAAGCATGATGGATTTCCACAGCTTTCTTTCTCCTCGCGAGCCTGGACTTGCGGTGGGCACCAGTGTTCCTGTGCAGGGTGCCTTTTTGAACTGCCTTATCAATGGCGGAATAGGCCTCAGCAATCAATTTCTCAACGGGGAGGATCTCGTCTGCCTGAGCTTCAGTCTTCTTTTTTAACTCATCGAGAGCATCAAAAACCTATTATAAAATAATTAAGAATTGAATTGAAATAAAAAAAATGAATTACGATTCTTGCTCAAGAAAATGAAAGGGTTCCATTAACCGTAGTTCTTTCCACTTGCATCATGCTTATAAAAAATTCTCTTTTTTTTTAATATGTTAACTCTAATTAACTAAAAGAAGCACAAAGAAAATGAGGGTCTGGATACCCACACATGGGTTCCACCCAAAAAATAGGCTACCCACAGACGGGTGCATATACAAGGAGCCTAGGGTGCCCTATACAAGTTCTCATTAGAAATTACAGCAATTGCCTCAAAAAGAAAGAGTCAAATTCAGAAACTGGTTTGTTCTTTAGAAACACTACAATTACTATTGTAAGGATCAAAAAACCTTTGTTCACACAAAGTTTGCGTAAAAGCATATAAATATGATGTGATTTTCCTAGGTTACAAGGAAATATAGGGCAGTGGCAGAAATGACAACTACAAGGTTGAATACATATTAACAACTTCCCCTTTCAGAAACGAAGTGAGTAAAATCTTACACCTTTAAAGAATAACATGAGTAAATTCCGGCCCTAGGATAACTCATGGACTCCAAAATCTGATGGACAAATTCTAAATTTCCAATTCTGCAAAGGGACAATGACAAAATCAAAGACATGAGAGAACAGTTTGACCTCTATGCATACTATTCATATATCATGAATGTAAGTTCTGAGGGCACTTTATCATCATCTCAAATCCAAACCAACAAGATCAATCGTTTGGAAACAACTCATTACCCAACACCCTAAAGAAGTTAAGGAAATAGAAGGTCGACGTGCCAAATAATTTATTTTTATTATTTTCCATACCACTTATCCGTTCAAAAATTAACCCTCCAATTTCGTATACCGAATAATTTTTTCTTTCTTATTTTCCAACTCGTCATAACTGAAGCCCCCCATAAAGACAAGCCATTATCGTTTTCTAGCCTGCCATCACACTAGCCTAAGCTACAGAACCCACTTCATTCAAAAGAAGACCTTGTTAATCAAGATGTTATAAAGGATTCCATGCCAAAACCTGTCAATTTGGTGCACTCATTGAGTGCAAAGAGACATGCACACCCATAGCATCGTTCTTGATCATGATAAATGACCCACCCTAAAGAATTGTTTACAATAGGCTCAGGAGAATGGGATCTGTAATCACCATTTTTATTCACCGTTATAACAAAGACCTTAAGCAAAAAGGTCAGACTTGGCATGCGATGAGGGATTCACCCTAGGGATGTCAAATCTCTCCTACCTCCAAATTTGTAGATTAAATGATTGCTTCGACAGGCATTGATTGAACATGACCTAACTTTACTTATTTTTGGCATTGATTGAACATGGCCTAATTTTACTTCTTTTTTTTTTTTGTTTAGTATTGTTTTTTGGAAGTTTACCTACATAGCCTTATGATTTAAATTGGAATCATTCAAGGTTGATACAGCTCCCAAAAGAGAAAGATATGGGTGTTAGGATGGGGAATAGGAACACTGGGGATGTCAACCATACTTGACAAAGTGATTGAGCCCCACCACCCCAACAACAAATCCACAACTTAGGGTCTCCCTTCCATGTGGAGACTCAAGGATTAAGGTGTGGGATCTGATTTTAGAGTCTAAGTCTGTAATCAGTAAACTAGGAGGATAGAAAAGTAGTTATGTCCTTCAGGTGTCCCATTACCATCAGTGAAGCCGCATCACCAAACCTCCCTATTCCTGAACGTCACTCTTTAAGATTACTGAAGTGGTTAGTAATCATTTGATGGAGTTACTGCACAGGGCAGATCACAAGGAAATAGATTTCACCTAGCAATAAAAGAAGGGATGTTAGCACAAGGAGAATGGAGGCCTTGCCATTAAGAATATGACTATGGCATGCTTTACCAGCCAAATGGAAATTGAAATTAAGTAGCATTTCGTATATACATCATGATTGGAAGTCAAGTTTGGGATGGAAATAGAGAAGGCATAATTTCTATATTATTGGATCCCAATCCAAACATTGGTCCAATGCAAATATGGTTAGCAACAGGACATGTATGTTAGAACTTTTACTATTTATAATGTAGGCTAATTAGGGAATTTTTTTGCAAGAAAATAAGCTTACTTGTCAAGATCACTGTTTTTGGAAAATGGAAACTTCTTTTCAAACTCATGTACTAAGGATGGACCCATGATTCTAAAAACGTAAAAGATATTGCTGATAGACCAGCAAATGTAGAGTGTGAATAAGAATGGTTTGAAACCATAGGATTATATGCCACCATATTATCAACCTACCTTGGAATCGCTGAATGTCTTTCCTTTTAGAAGAGAAATTAATACCCAAAAAACAAAATAAGGCAGGCCTCAGTCACTAGCCTCCAACAAAATGGCACATCCCATAAGAGAAAATAGTCCAATATTTTAACCAGCAAATTTAAGGGTAATCAGTGTTTCCCTTCGAATACCATCCTCCATTATTGCCTATAGCACAAAAGAAATAAATTCTTGGGATGGGAGCCTATGCAACTGCCTAAAAGATTTAAACAAGAACGAGGAAATATAACCTGAATTAAAAATATGTAATTCAGCACCCATACATATGATCACCATAGAACTGATAACCAAAATAAACTTTCAAGTGCTAGTCCAAATAAAGCCATGATATATAGCTTCACCTAAACACATCCAGAGCCCAAATAACGAGCTCCATGATTTCAAGTAAGGATTAAAAGCATCAAAGATTGAACATCAATCCACATTCCAGAAAACTTCCAATTTAAAAGTTTCTACCAAACAGTATTCCATGGGATATAATGAGTACGACGAAGCCCATCATAGGAGATACAAAATAACAGATCACAAATGTGAATCTACTCTAAGTTTACCACATGAACCCAATAAAAATTTCTCATTTGTGGATTTAAAACATCTTAAATTCAAAAAATTTCAAATGTTGCCATTCTTTAACAGTCTAATTAAGCCTACAAAATCATAAAATGGCAAAATAGAGATCAATATACCTTCTTCATCCGAGTCTTAATTTCAGACTTTCGAGACTTGTTACGTATGCGCCTCTTCTCAGCCTGGCGAGCTCTTTTTTCAGCCGAATCAGGTTTCTTTCCACTTGTGGCCTCACAAACAATAGACTTTCGAGGAGCCATCTTAATTGCCCCATATGTGTGATCCCCTAAATTCAAATTGGGAATTACATGAAGGTTTTTCTTTGTTAAAGTTGAGAGAATACAGTACTATGTACTCGGGAAAAGCCAAACAGATGAGAAGAAATAGAACACCTCTTCGGAAAAAGTATAACAGAAGTTTCGTGCTCATTTAAATCATGATAATTTTATTTTTGCCAAAATGAGGAATAAAATTCATATAAGGTATCAACCCTATATTGTAGAAGTAAGGCACCCCTGAAAAAAATTCATTGGAAGATGTTGTAGAAAAATCCTCAAATGTATGGATATGAACGAAAAAAAAAAAGGAATTTCCAGTCCTAAAAACGACACATCTTGTAGCATGCCAAGATTTTAGTGCGTTTGTAGATTTGCACAAATTTTTTATTTTAAAATTCATAATTAGATGTGAAACACATTTTTATGTCATCGTTAAAAATTTTGACACCAAGGTTTAGAGGTGTGCTTTACTTGGATTATTTAGGGCTGACACCTTATGCATACCGCACCCTTTAAATAGTGATACATTCAGGTTCAAAAACCCTATTCATTTATTTTTTTCGTGCCAATGAATTCATGAACGACATAAAAGAAGTACAAACACTTCACAACATTCATTAACATTGCCAAAAAAAAAAAAAGATTCATCTAGGCTACAGAAACACTAAATGGATATTTTGAGAGAGAGAGAGTAAAAACATAGTAAAAAGCTAAGAATGAAAGCAGAGAGCACATAAAAATCAGACCAAATATAGAAGGAAAATTCCAAGGTTACCTCGAATTATGCCGTTTTCACATATGTTCTTAGAGAAATTGAGGCTACAAAAAGAAAGAGTGGATGGGTTTGTGGTGGAAGAGGGTTTGGTATTGCAGAAAAGGGTAAAAAATGAAGATACTGAACAAATCGCCATTATCACTCTCTCTTTCAGCGTTGTAACAGAGACCAGACCGTGCCCTTCTTCAGGGTGCTTATCCGTTGGGTGGGAAAATTGTTAAGGTACAAGATGACTAAAAGGCCCCTGCTCGACTTTCTAAGGAGTATTTGTATAAAGGTGCGGTTTGTATAGAGCCTAGGCTCTAAACAATTAAATTAGAGCCTACCTTCAAATAGTGCGAGTGATGTAGTTTTACCGTTGGAAATCTTTGCGATAGCCTTAAAATATAGTTTTATATTGATTTATAAAGTTCAAAGCTTCAAAAATAGTGTTGACCGTTTAAAAATGCGTTACAAAATACATTATTTCTAAAACTTGAAATCTATTTTTTTTTCTCATGTCCATACATCTTAATGTTGAAATGATCAATTTGAAGATACTTGGGCACCAAAACAACCTCTTCCAGTGAACTTTTTGAGGTAGGATCAAATTTGATGTTTGAAAACATGAATATGAAAAAAAAAATAGTCTTAGAAGTAATGTATCTTGCAAAACATTATCTAGACTGTCCATGTTCAAGATTTTCATGTGCATTGATCTACTTGATTTTAACTATTTTTGGAGTTAAAATTTTATAATGGGTGTGGTTTGTATAGAGTCGAGGCTCTAAACAATCAAATTTGAGCCCACCTTGAAAATTGATGGTAAAAAAATGCGATACAAGATGCACTATTTCCAAAACTTGACAATCATTTTTTTTCTCATATCCATGCATCTTGATGTCGAGATGATCAATTTGATATTATTTGGGTATCAAAACAACCTCATCTAGTGAAATTTTTGAGGTAGGCTCTAATTTGATTGTTCAGAGCCTAGGCTCTATATAAACTTTTCCCCTTTATAATTAGATGTAAAAATAGAGAATTTTTTATCCCAAAAGTACATGTTATGATAGAATGTGGAAGCTTAATTGGATTGTTTAAGGTTGCAACTTTATAGAAACCACACCCTATAATTAATGGTCCTAATAATATAAGGGAAAGAATGTATTTTGAGAAACTTACACGCATATCCTCGTAAAATCCAGATTTAAAAAAAGGGTGAGGTTTGTACAAGGTTTAAAGGAAAAAGTTTATATAAGGAAAAGGGCTTGAACAATCAAATTAAGTTGCCCCTTTTATATTCATTGTTTCGATGTTGAAAAAACTTCAATTAGATCATCACAAGCTCAACATTTATGTACATGAGAAAAAATAGATTTCAAGTCTTGGAAATAGAGCATCTTATAATATATTATTTAGACCGCCAATTTTTTTGAAAATAATCAATTCTTAAGTTGTTCCCAAATTTTCAAATTGAAAAATTCCTCCCCTAACCTTTTGTGCTCTCGCGAGAGTATAGTATATGTGCCCATATATGCTAGGATTTAAAAGAGTAACACATTTTCCTCCTCAACCGATCCATTTGTACAGCAAACCAGTGTTTCAAAACCCGATGATTTCTAATCCGGATTGTCAATCCGGATACAAAATCAATTGGGACTAAATCAGTTCCATAATGGTATGGCTGCTGGGCCAGTTCCCCTGAATCATCTTTTCCTCTTCTTCTTTTTTATTTTTGTTTGAAGCTTATCTAATGTTTTATGTGGTCCTCCAATTCCCACCCATGAACCTCTATTTTAATTTTTTTATTTATTTTATCTTAAGATTTTATTTTTAGATCACTTATCCAAACAATTCGAAAACCATCAAAATCGCCAATCCAGCCTATCCGAACTAGGATTGGGGTGGACGATCCGCCCCACATATCCGTTATTTTAAACATTGCAACAACTTAAACTTCGAAAGATTTGCCTCGTCTCAAAATTTTGGGAAGCACTTTAGATTCGCCATAGGAATAATTAAAAAAAGCATAAATTATTTAATTCATGAACAATGAATCTCGTCCATTCAAAAAAATGGATGTTTGTCTTTTGCTATTATGGTGTCTTTTTTTCAGCCATTTCTAGGGTGTGAATTCAAGTTTCTGTTTCTTTTTATGTTGAGATGAGCGAGTCACATTGTATACATTCCATTAAATATAGGGTTAAATATACATTTTGATCCCGGAAAAGAGGAAACCAATTTTCTTTGCCCAAGTCGGAAACTATTTTCACCTCCTCAACAAATAAAGGACGTGTATGGATGGATTACTTAACTCCAAGCAGTGGCAATAATTCATTTGAAATGGGAAAAATAAAGGGTTTGCACTGCTTCCACTATTTTAAAATACACTGCTTTCACCTCCCCCCCAACCATAGAATTCCTCACTAATTTTAAGAGTCCAAAATCTTTTTTTCCTTCATCAAATTTCACTTGTGAAATTGGAATGAAAATCAAGGATTAAGTCAGAAGACTCAGATTATGAGTTGGACTAACTTTTCTTACATCTCTCTGTTCCTGGGTTGCTTTTCTTTATGTTTCCAGCAAAATCATAGATGAAGAAATTGCAAAACTTAGGCCTAAAAAGAACAAAGAGGTTGAGTATCTAGGAACAAGGGTTGCATGACACCAGAGTATATATCAGAGGAAACATAGGTCAAAAATCTATCCCATGAAGATCGATCTTCTGAAGAGGTTTTAAGTTTTAGAGATGGAAACAGAGATCGATAGAGAGGATGTTTAAATAGAGGGGGCTGGGGGTGGGTTGTTTAATAGAGCAGAGGTTAGCGAGACACAGAAGCAGGCTAATTTTGAGAGGTAGAGACTGATAGAGAGGATGTTCACAGAGTGGGGTTGGATGGAGGAGGTTAGAGAGAAACAGAGAGTGAGGTTATTGAGAGGGCAAGCTAAATAGAGACTAAAGAGGGGAACCTGGGCTTCCAGTGTCTGATCTGCACCATCCAATTATACAGTCAGCACATATATCATGGACCGACGCACTATAACAAGTCTCTTCCATAATGGAATAACACCCTATCTTTCCTTTTCATCTCATCTCTCAACAGGAACATTGATATAACACATTAGTCGAAAGATTCTAGTATTTCGGAGACTCTCCCCAAGGTAAAAACCCTATTGAAGATCATTCTTGGGATTTCAAAATTTTGGGATATAATCTCTTCAATCAAGCAACCAATTCCAAAAAAAAAAGTCATGCTCACCCTATAAGTGCATAGAATAAATAAATAACACCCTCATATTGAATAGAGAATGTCCAAGTTTCCGACAATCAAACCGAAGCATATAGGAAATTGAAATCCCAATTTTTTCTGTTTGGGAATACGCATCTAGTGATGAGCATTCCAAAATTCCACATAAAAAATATTCTCCTGAGCAGGTCTTTCACCCAGTGGAGTATATACACAGCACGCTCCCACAAGGGAGCGGAACGGGTGCTCAAGACATTATACAAGAATTCATCAACTCTCCAAATACCTAGGCCATTGGTTAGACGTGCGCACTCGTCTAATTCAGACTTCTGTTGCAAGTCTCTGTTCTCTTTAGGTATCCTCCCCTTCCATTATCGTCAACAATGAGTACTTAACCCGCATCGATATCCTCCCCCCCTCGACACACAATTTAGCACCACTCACCACCCAATATCCCGGCAAGCTCTCCGGCCCCCTCACCATCTCTGAAACGTCCACAAACTTCAAAACCCCCGAGGTCTGCATTGGGCCTCGTGGTGCCCTCGGGAACACAGCCGAGTTCAATTCCACCTTCTCAACCCTCTCAGAGGGACCCAGGCGCCCCAGACCCAACATTGACGAAAGAGCCCCTGATCTCTGAGGGGGACCCATTGAGGTCCCTTCCCATTCTGACCGTCGGATCTTAGCAGAACCCACAACAGAGAAGCCCAATCTCAAGAATAGAGCCCTCTTTGGGCTCACCTCTAATCGTGCACTCGTGACTATGGGAGCCGAATTATCATCGATGAGGCCACCTTGATGTTGTACGGGGGCAGTGTATATGTGAGAAAAGCAGGTGGATTTGAGGGGTTCAAAGTAATTGGGCTTGGGCGGGGCAGGTTCGCGGGCCTGCTCATCAAAGACTTGGAGGATTTTGGGGAGAGAGGAGAGATGTTGGAGGTGGATTGCAAGTTGATTGCCCTTCCTTCCTTCGAGGTAGAGGCGGATGCCAGTGACCGGGAATTTTCCTACATCGACCTGTGAATGGAACAAGATTTGTGTGGAGGAGAGAGAGATCAGTCTGTGAAAAATGACACCGAACAGTTTTGTTATTTCACCTGCATTTGTTCATATGACTTGTGCATGTGTGTAGAGAGGAAGAGAGAACTTCTGAAAGTGCTTAGCAAGGGCGCACAAGAAATCACACAGGGTAAAACAGCCAATGCACTAGAGTATAACAGAGACCTCCCACTATGTTCTCCCTTGATCTTTTGTGGCATAATTATTACAGTGGAGGGTTACAGGACCATTTCACCATTACCAATTTCAGGCTCATGGTTTCCATTTCTCTATAGAACATGTAACACAATCTATTAAAGAAACAGATTTCTGCAAATACCTTACAACTCCATTACAAATTAAACTGATGAAGAAACCTATTCACAAGCAAATGAGCATGAGGTACTCACATTCATGGTATTGACAAAAAGCTTGGGACCCATAAAGGAGAACTGGAGATGTGGCAATCCGGTCTGCCTGCACTGAGGCCCAAGAGGGAGCTCTCCAAATGTTGGAGCCCATTGTCGTGGTACCTGGAACTCCAAGAAATAACGGAGTTCTTCAATGGGCGGTTTATCTGAATTCATTGTTGGATCAGCAATTTCATCAACAGCGTACTTGAAATTTCATCAACATATGAATAATGCACTTGAAATTCCTCCTAACACCTGATACTACTGATTAATACAAAGAAAGATGCATGTATGTGTGCTTGTTTGATCCTTACTTAGCAATTTTCGAGAGGGAAAGCACAATGTATTCCAGTGGACAATGAAATATCATAACCAAATTGGGTCATCATTATCCAATGAAATGATGGATGTTACTCGGAGTGGGACCACTACTGATGTCATGTACAGTTCTGGTGGTCACACTCTTTCTCCATTACCATCTATGGATTTATCAGATGATGATGGCTCCAATGGGACTATTTGTTTTTTTCCATTTTTATTTCCAGTTCATTTGGACGAATGCCATGCTATTTCCTCATAACCATTCCGTATTTCTCTATACGGGCACGTTTGATAACAGAGAGCTTTTGTAAGTGGGAGTGGAACATCCCACTTCCACATTTGATAGCAAGGAGGTTTGGAAGGGTGGCATTCTACGACCTTCAACACGCCTCTTTTTTAATGTTAAAACAAGCCCATTTTTTGGAAGGCTGTCCTTCCATCAAAAATGATGAAAGCAAGGCCTTCCATAATAAATGGGAGACTCCCTTCCTCGCACATAATTTGCACGTGTCCAACGCGCCCTAAAAAATAATGGAACTGATGAAATATATGATACAATCTCAACTTTAATAGAAAAGCTAGCCTCAACTGAATGTGTATATATATATATATATATGTGTGTGTGTGTGTGTGTGTGTGTGTGTGTGCACGCGCGCTATTTGTGTGTATGTATGTTTGTCCACATATACATACACATAGGAAAACACTTGCAAACACTCATGAGGGAATTTTTACAGTATTTCGCTCATAGCTCGTCACTATCCAAAATCCATCATTCGTTGCCTAATAGCATTTGAATTTTAATAATTTTTTGTAAATCAGATTCATCTAAAATTTGGAGCGTGAATACAACTAACCAATTTTCACCCAAATAAAAATATTTGATAATAAATAATTCTCAAAAAATAAAATTACAAAAATACTTCTAAAATATTCATTGGGGTAATTTGGCCATTTTTATTAATTAGATTATTTTTTATATTTTATTTAGGTGCACCTTACTAAGGCACACATCCACAAAATTTCAAGTTAATCTGATTTGTTGAAAAATTATTAAAATTCAAACACTTTCAGACAATCGTGACCGTTTGATAATGATGAGTAAAGAGCGAATGCCATAGATATTTGCTCATGAGTGTTTTAAAGTGTTTTCTCCTGAGATTATCTACACTAACAGGGACAAAGCCAAATACCGCATAAAATACCATTTAAGCTCTGTATTTGTACTCACAACGAAGGTACAAGTTTACTGCATGAGTGAGAAATCCACTGCCTGAGATACCATGCAAGAGAGAAGCTATTGGCACCAATGACATTGATATCACATCAGGTGCTTGTGAAATTGTGCCTAACCATTGGGTATGACCTTGACCTATATCAATTCCTCCCCTTCTAATGGAAATGCTTACAATTTCCTGCAACAAAATAATAGAAGGTACAATCTGTTATTTCCTTTGAATGAAGACCAATTTCCAAACCATAATATTTGTCAAACCCAACCAAAAATGGTAAAAGAAAATACCTCTTTCTTAGAATGAGACACAACTTTGTTTTTAGAGTTTGAGAACATTAAGTGAGACTCCAGATTTCCTAGTAGAGACTCCTGGAAATGAGAACAAACCAACTGAAGATAAGTTATACATATATTAAGAGAGAGAGAGAGAGAGAGAGAGAGAGAGAGAGAGATGACAGTATGTAATGTTGACACCCACAGTTCATCATCCAAAATTACAGGCACCCAAAGACATGAGGGAATATAACATGAATAGACAAGTTGACCTCATGTTATCGTGAGGGGGAAAAAAATTGCAAAAGATGCTACAGAACTGCACGCCCTCAAACAAGCACAATATCTTTCAGAAAAGCACATATATGCTGGAAGTATCAGTTAAAATCTCAGTTTCTTTTTGGAAAAAGAAAAGATCATCTATATTTGTTAGAAGACACTTCCTTTCCATCTGCGGATGTTGATAAGGGTATAGATGGCTAGAAATGGGAGAAAATTGTGCCTTACACTGAAAAACAGTCCATATAATGTAATCACAAAAAGGACCAAAGCCTCATAGCCTTTGTCCAACAGAAATCCAGGTAGCTTTGTCTGATGGTTGTAGCTGGCTGCATAGATTTAATTCGCCCAGCTAAACTAGCACCTTTTAGAGCATACTTTATGGTAGTCTGCTTGGATATTTTTATTCATTAAAGATTATTACTTTTAACACTCACTAGAAAAAATCATTAGTTTTGACATCTACACACCTTCTGCCTTGATATCTTATCAGAATCAGGGATGACATCAGAAAATCTTGCATCAGCTAATTTCTTCAGTATTTTCTGCACTTCGGTTGACTTGAGAGAAGAGTTGTGCTGCTGTTTGATACTAACAACATCCTTGCCTCCCATTTTTACACCCACAACAACATGAGTACCATAATTCTCAATAAACCTGAAAAAAAAAAAATCCCATACCATTTAGGGCAAGCTAAGTACACGTTCAAAACCAACAAGAGACACAAGGGCTGAACCCTCTCTGAAACCCACCATTCACTCCACAATTTTCAATGGCACAGAGAATTCCTATGTAACAGTACAGGACGTGTAATGCAAAACAATGATTAAGGAAACAAGAACAGTGAGTGTTCCTCAATTGAATATAAAAAATTTAACCAGATTTTTATTTCTTCAAAAAAATAGCCATTACAAGAAAAGCCAATGTCTGGAAATTTGATTGAAACAAGGAAAACTGGTGATGCAGGTGGATACATGATATAAAGCCCTCATTCAGTACATTACCTTTTCCGCCATGAGCACCTCAGTAATTGTGCTTAACCAAAATACAGAGGTTCGCTTTTACAAGTAATAAAAATGTCAATTTAATATACAGTGCAGAGCACATTGAATCCCCCCAGTCCTGACAGACACGTCTAGACTGCAGACTGACTACTCTCAATAGTTTCTAGCATTTTTAGGTATAACTTTCTTTGGAGTCTCTTTTATCATTATTTTTCCTCTTTCTTATATACCAAGAAATTGAAATAAAACTCTAGTTTTCCATAAAACTAGCTCATACACCATAGTCTTTGTATTCTTTAACTGCAACTAAATCAACAAAGAATCCTATCAAACATGCATCTTTTTCTATGATAGCTTCCATGGGTTCAACTAAGATATCTCAACATTTTGTATCCCTTAAGGTTATAAATACAAAATTATGTATTCAACAAATAACAAATCCTACTACATTGTCTTAGTAGAAAATCAGAGTGAAGACACTAAGCTCCTAAATATCCTCGCAAACTTATCAAGCAGAATACTAAGATGTCTATGAAACAAGGAGTCAAGGACAATGATATAAGAATATATGTCTGAGTCGGAGTCGATGAATCTCACTCGCTTATATAGTTATATTTTTCCAATTTGTTGGAACACATCAATACAAGTCTGTACAATGCATAAGTGAGTATACAATTATAGATAAAAATAAAGGAAAATATCAATTTAAACCCCCCTAGAAAATCAGATTTTCATTTGTTTCACATGGCATAGGTAGTTATAAAAGAATTTCAGCCCACCCCTTCCATAGAAACCTAAACTATTTCCTTTATTTCTCCATAAATAACCCCTTTGTAGTGATAAATCCATCTATCCATTTTCAATGTTAAAAGGCCCACCAATTTCTCTCTCACACACAGGCTAACACTTCCCTTCTCCCCATTAAAACCCATGATAAAATCTCCCTTCCCTCCCTCCCTCTAAATTCTCTCTCTCATACTGTAAAACCCTCCCCTTCTTCTTCAAGACAAGATCTTACTCTCTTTCTCCCACATACTGCCATCCCAATAGTGTTTTGAGAGCGAAACCTAGTAAAGAATTATACAAGCCCCTTCTCAGTTGTAGAAACTTGATGGATTTATGCGAAAAAGAATAAAGAGGTTTGGACAGAGAAAATATATTGCAGTGTGAGAGCATGACAGCGAGAACGAGAGAAAAGGATGGCTTCAAAAAGAATGAATGAGAGGACGAGAGAAAGTTTCAACTGGTTAGGTCTTTGATCTTAGTTGGACTTCACATATTCAAAAGGGTATGTTTTGGGAGTAAAATATCAAGAAAGGGATCATGTTCTACAGAAGGGCGCAGTGTTTTAAAATGCGGCCGCATCATGTGGGATGCGCTCGCATCTGCATCGCAAACTGGCGCATATGCGCTTTTGACAGATGCGGCCGCATATGCGCCGCATCAAGCCGCATCATGGCCGCATCCCACATCATGGCCACATCGCCCGCATCTGTTTTCCACGGAAAAAATTATCGATGAGGGGCAAAATGGTCTTTTTGAACTTCCAAAGTTTAGGGAAACTGTTTGAGGGGTTATTATACCCCCTAAACGAAGATTTCCAACCACTTTGGTGGCTTTTTTTGCATCAAATCGAGGGGAAAAACAAATTTGGCGGAAATTTTCTTTTCATCCAAATCTTTGATTTGGTAGTTGTTTGATACTTGGATGTTTATTTGATGCCTTTGATTGTTGATTGGGGGATGTTAAGGTGAATTTGTGATAAGAAATTGGGGGTTTCAGAGGCCGTGAAGAAATCGAGCAATAGTTTACAGAGTCGATAACTTTTATTCCTTCTTGTACAATAATACTGTTATACTTATTTTTGGGGCAATGTCTTCTTCTCAATCTTCTAATAACAAGGATCCAGCTTGGAAATATGCTAAACTAAAAAATCCGAAAGATATAAATTGTGTGATATGCTTGATCTGTGGAAATACTTATATGGGTGGTATTTTTTGACAAAAAGAGCATTTAGCAAGAATTTCTGGGAATGTAAGAGCATGCCCACAAGCTACAGATGATATAAAAAAGGAGATTAGAGAATATTTGGATAGATTGAAAAAAGATAATGAGAAAAAAAAAAGAATTACGTGATGATATGCAATTATTTTATGATGTTGATGATGATCATGATGATATGTCTGAAGTTGCTATGAGGCAAAGAGGTACTCATACTCCAACTTCAAGAGAGAGGGTTATAAATATTGGTGGTAGTATTGAGAGAAGAACACCTCTCTCTAAGGGGCCAATGGATTATTTTTTCACCCCTAGCCCCGAAATTGTGGTTCAGGCAAGAAAGAAAAAAACAAAACAAACCATAATTGAAAATAAATATAAGAAAGAACAAAGGAAGTCAGTATGTAAGTGGATTGCAAAGTTTATTTACATGGCCGGCATTCCTTTTAATACTATAACTCTGGATAGTTTTGCATGCATGGTCCAAGCAATTGGGCAATGTGGCCCAAGACTTATTCCTCCTTCACTACATGAGGTTAGGGAGCCCTTGTTGAAGGATGACGTATTTGATGTGAATAAAATTTTGATTTCTCAGAGAGAAGGGTGCCAGAAATATGTGGCCACTATTATGTGTGATGGTTGGTCCGATGGGAAATCAAGGGCATTCATTAATTTTTTGGTTAACTGCCCAACAGGTACGTTTTTTGTTAAGTCTATTGATGCATCAGACAAGTCACATGATGGTACATACTTATGTGGCTTGCTGGATGAGATTGTCGATTTTGTTGGGGAGCAAAATGTGGTACAAATTATCACTGACAATGGTGCCAACTATGCTGCAGCTGAGCATATCTTGACTTTGAAAATGAAGCATATGTTTTGGACTCCTTGCGCAGCTCACTGTGTTAATCTTATGCTTAAGGAAATGGTACAACATCTTTATTTAGTGGGGTGACTTCAAGAGCTATGCTTGTTGTTGGATTTATTTACAATCAAACCATAGTCCTAAGCATGATGAGGTCTTTTACAAAAAAGAGAGAATTAGTGAGACCGGGTATCACTAGATTTGCCTTGTCATTTCTCACTCTTCGAAACCTAGCCAAGCAAAAAAGTGCCTTGAGGACCATGTTTGCTTCAGAGCAATGGAGTCAAATCAAATGGTCAAAGCATAAGGATGGGAGAAAGGCTGAAAAAATTATTCTGAATACATCTTTTTGGAGTCAAATAATTCTTGCATTGGAGGTGGCTCGCCCTTTAGTGAGAGTGCTTCGACTGGTTGATGGTGATTCGAAGCCCACCATGGGCTACATACATGAGACAATGACTAGGACAAGAACTGAAATAAAAGATGTTTTAAAGGATGATGAAAATATGCGCAAAGCTATACTTGAAATTATTGATAGGATATGGGATACCCAGCTTCACAGGCCCCTCCATTCAGCCGGTTACTTTCTAAACCCATCTCTTCACTACAAGCACCCATCCATTGAGTCAGATCATGTAATAAATGGTGGATTCTTAAATGTGCTGGAGAGGTTGGTGTCAGACAAAGATATCCAGGATGAGATCCAGAGCCATGAATTGATTAAGTTCAAGTTAGCCTTGAGAAACTTTGGGAGAGATATTGCCACTCGAAATAAGGACACTACAGATCCAGGTAAAGGCCAAAAGCCCAAAAATAATCTTACTTGTCTCTTATTTATGTATAGTTCCATTATTTATTTTCTACCCTTAATTTTTAACTATATTCTAAATTATAAAATATTATACAGCTGCATGGTGGGCATTATATGGAAGCGAGACACCAGATCTAGAACATCTCGCTATTCGAGTGTTGAATCTCACATGGTGAGCGCAATTGGAGTGCACTTGAGCATGTAAGTCCTTTACTCCTTATTCCTTAATCCTTATTTCTTGAATTTCAATTTCTAATCTAAAATCTAATTTATCTGATTTCAAATTTCTACCACAACTCCATACAAAAAAAAGAACTAGGTGGGTGCAGAAAAAGTAGAATGATATGGTTTATGTGCGGTATAACGAGCGGCTTAGGGAGAGGTATGAAAATCGCACGAAGCTCAACCCTATTCAATTATATGAAGTTGATGGTGATTCCATAAGTGAGTGGACCATGGATCCAAGACAAGAGCATGTGTTTGAGGGTGAGGATATTACATGGCTTGATGTCGAGCTAGCAACAGGGGCTAATGAAGACGATCAACCTAACACTAAAGCACAAAGGAGTAGAGGAGTTGCTGGGTCTAGTCGAACTCGCACATTAGCTTTAAAGGTCGAGGAGGAGGAAGCTGACTCAAAGGAGACCGATGAAGAAGAATACATGGAGGCCGTCGAGAATGATAATGATGATGCGCATGACGACTCTCAAGATGACTTGTTTTAT
>NW_006500356.1:3271602-3288113 GCF_000471905.2 Amborella trichopoda | reverse complement strand
AGTTATTAACTATTAACTCTTCTTGAGCTTGACTTTTGGTTTGTATTTTGTAATATCACTATTTTGTACTTATAGTTGTTGATGGTTGTGCTTATGGTGCAACTTTGTGCTTATGGTTGTTGATTGTTGAATGCTTTATGAAGCTGGTTTCAAGTTTCTAGTTTCTATCAGGGAATAGTGGATAACTGGATACAGAATCTCGGACAGCTAATAGTTTTGAAGTTAATCATTAAACTAAAATACCTACTAATACATATATCACCTTCATATATTTTTTTATGCATTAACTTTTTTTTTAGATTTTTTAGAATTTTTTTACATTTATTGACCGCATCATCACGATGCACCCGCATCCGGGCCGCATCGGCCCCCCACCGCATCAGGGCCACATCCTGCATTTTAAAACACTGGAATGGCACCTACAAAATTTAATCCTAGATCACCATGCTTCTTGAAATGGAACAAACTGATGATTTTATATGAAACCCCAATCTAGTGGAGGGTTCGAACCAATAATTTCCCTAACATTTTTTTAATAATAATAATTTAAAAATAAAACATATGGGTCTAAATCAAACGCACACAATTCCAAAATAACTAATAACACTAAGAGCACCCATAAGTGTCAACAGACATGCATAACTAACAATGAAGAAATTTGTATTGAGAAGCAGACACGATTTCTTACTTGTCCTATGCCTCACATGTCCATATAGAAGACACATTATGTCTTCAAATAAATAAATAAAAGGAAATTTCCAGACATGCATGTCAACACAGATTTCCTCTGTTTTTATTCATGCCATGAGCATCAAATTGCATGTCTAGTTATTTGGCATGTCTCATTCTCCTAAACGCATGTGACACACATCATTGTTATCGAAGCTTATCATCTGTTTAAAGGCACAAAATGCAAACACATGTGATGGAAAAAAATTGTAAAGACATTTGGGACAAAACAAAGTTTTGAATCTCACTCAGCCAAAGCAGCAGGATCCCATGACGATGGAACTTGTTGCTTAACATGGTCACATAGTGTTAACTGTGATTTAGTGAGTTGAACACTGTAGAACGTTATGAACCACCCATCAAAGGCAAGGATTTGTGAAGCAGCTGCATCCTTCTGCCAACACCCTGGAAAACCAAACATAGCATTGAATAGACCTGATGGAATTTTACCCGAAAGAGACAGATCACGATTGAAATGCTCTGACATCTGCAGCAACAACCAGAAAGTGAAAAGATATATCACATACTATGTACCTTTATTGTGTAGTAAACGATAACCAGTTTCAGTAAACTTCAAGTACAGTTAGTCGTCGTTATAGGTGATCTGCACAAGAATGAACACCATAGATATATCCACTCCATTCAATACAATCAAACATATAGGCCTTATCTATCTAATTTCCATTTGAACACACATTGATACTACAGATACTGACCATAGGCTCGTCAATAAAAAGAGGGATTGAAGGCATGGATCTCAAATGACGCATGCCCACAAGCATGAAGCACAAAAGCTCACCTATGCCATTGTAGAAAGTAGAATAGAAATAAATTGGAAAGGAGGGAAGATAACTTACATTATACAGGTCCTAGTAAATTGTCGATAAAATACAGTGGATGGCCCAATGAATTTCTCTTGGCTAATTCAAACCAACTTTTCAAGGCAATCTACAATTCAAAGTGTCTAATGTTACACTCTCTGGATAACCTCACCAAGTTTCTTATAACGCTTGAGGCCATGCACAACTAAGTAATTCTGATTAAACTGAAACTGACTTTGTTGCCAAAATGCCAAAATCTAAACTTATAAAAGTTGACCCACTAATAAATGTGTAATTTTAAAAAAAATTAAGACTTGCCCATAGACACGCTTTTATTTTCTCATTACTCTTTATCATTTTACTTGAATAAACACATTGATAGCACGCTTTAAAAATAGAATTCCAACATCATGCCATAATTACAAAGTAAAAGAAAAAAATTAAACCCAACAACCAAATTCACTCGCATATGTCAACTCACTATGTAATATGAAATTGGTTTAAATGGCCGAACTTGAAAGGAATAGCTTGCTTTATAAAAGCAACTCAACCCATATTGTCAAACAAAAATCCAAAATTGACAATCAAAATCCACTACTATATGTTAAACCAAAAAGTAAAAAATTCTGCATGTGTAATGAAAGTGAAATTTTACCTGCTGAAAAGAAAGAACATCAGATGAAAACCTTGTCCTCTCTCCTTTGCCATAGGTAATCGATTTAGGAACATTCGAAACTATAACACCCACTGGTAAATCAATATCTCGAACCAAGGTTTCTTCAATCTTGATCAATCTCAATCCCGAAGGCCCACGCTTGCATCTTGACAACCAAATATCATCAGTTAGATCAAAGCCAGAACCAACGGCCCAGATTGCTTTCTCTCCAGCTATCTGAGGGTCCATTGGAAACCTCTGAAACTCCATTGCGGACCAATCTAGGGTTTTTTACCCAACTCTTAAAGGAGTTGCAGAGACAAAGGGGTTTTCTAGGCTTTTTGCTGATGAGCTGGAAATTTGGGCTAGGGTTTTGTTACATGAGATTAGATATGAAAGTTCTAGGGTTTTTTGAGGCCATGGAAATGGGTTCAGCCACTGGTTCAGCGACTTTGGACGTCACCCTCACTTACGAATAACGTAAAAACGAGGTTTGGATTTTGAGATCAAACGGCAACTGTTTCCAAATAACGTAAAAAATACGTGCGAATTTTTAAAACGAGGTTTGGATTTCGGTTTCGTTTCTTTGGGATGGAACCGAAGTATACCGAAACTTCGTCCACAAAGAGGCATACTAGGTTTTCTACGCCATTTTGTTGAATTTCTTCGAAATTTTGGATGCAATGCGCAGCCAATTTTCCAAGGGTGTGGTTTGTATAAGCTGGGGCCCTAAACAATTTCAATACTAGAAATCTTTGTGGTGGCTTGAAAATTTATTTTTATTGGAAATTATAAAATTTAAAACTTTAAAAGCAGTGTAGATTAAGCAAATCTATGATGAAAATTTCAAAAATTGACCGTTCAAATATGTATTACTAGATATACTATTTTTAAGGCTTTAAATCCATTTTTTCTTGTGTCCATACATCTTGAGGTCGAGATGATCAATAGGATGATTTTTGGGCCTCAAAACAACTTTTTTAGTGAATTTTTGAAATACGCCCTAAATTGATTGTTAGTTTCGGCCTTATAGAAACCTTTTCCATATTCCAATCAACTAAATATAATTAAATACTTTTTTTGATAAATTTTCAATTAAATTCAGCCAAATTTGGATGTTACTTATCATGAGATCGGAGTCTGCTACCAAATATTTAAAAGACCTTTATAAAAGGAAATGTATGCAATGAGATCCCTTCTTTTTAGTACAAGGTAGTCACGATTACTATTGATTGTTAGATATAACATCCAGTGTTTGGGAATGTGACATTAACAATGCACAATAGTAGAATCAAGATTTTGCAAATGTTGTGACGCATTTTGATCCATTAAATATCATATCTACTGGCTAAGAATGATCGTAACTTTTGCATCAAAAGTAAATAGTCTCATAATAACCCTATTTAATTAAATGAGAGTATTTACTTTCTCTAGAAAGATGTCACAATTAATCTGAGCCATCAAATATAAAATTAATGATTGTACTTTTGACTATGTGCCTAATAAATTGGTCACTCCCATCCCCCAATTGAAAATCAATGGGTTAATAGCAATTGAGCCCTCCTTCTACCGAAAGGAGATGGTCTGTATGCACTTTTCTACATTATTTAGAGAAGGACGAGATTTTGGTACGTTGACACACTCTCAAGCGTCGTCACGATTATCACCGACAATTTCAGTTTATTGGTTTTTTTTCTTGTGATATTTTCGGGGAGTGACGTTAACTTGAATACAATCCCAATAATATTAATTTATCGCGATAATTTTTGCAAGACCAGCTATGTTTTTATGAGAACGGAATATTAGGCGATCATATGATAACTTTCGTAAAACTAGTGATATTTTATGGGTCACGATCATTTCTATAAGGCCCTTATGGGAGGCGATAATTTTTGTAAGATTAGTCCTGCTTTTATGAGATAGAACATTAGGCAGTAAAAAAATAACATATTTATAGAATGATGATATTTATAAGAATGAGTAGCAAAATAAGAAATGGTAAAATTTAGAATAAATACATTCGAAAGAACTTAGGAGTGGCTCCAATTCGGGCTGGCCACAGGCTGAGTCTGGCCCTAGTTCTCATAGGGCCGGGTCAACCCTAACAGGGGCAAAATAGCCCTACCCTAGCCCTATCAGAGCTCAGCCAAGCTAGGCTAGGCCAAATAAAATAAGAAAAAATAGAAAAAAAAAAAAACTAAGAAAAAAAGAGGGCAAGGCTAGGCCAAACCAGGTTGATCATGGCCCATGCCCAACCCATCATACCCTCGGGCCATGGTTGCTCAGACCTCAAGCCACATTTTGTGGCCCAAACCGTAATTTTTTAGCCGGGCCACTCGGCCTATTGCCACCCTAAGCTTCAATAAGTAATAAGATGAGGGAAATTATGCTTACGTGATCCCGAGAGACGATTTGGTTCAAGTGGAAAGCTTTAAAAGAGCAAAATAATGCCTAAAAAGCTTTGGATGGAACCAGTGAGAAAAGATATGGTGACTCACAGTGAATGAAGATATAGCATAGAGCACAATGGTGGAATCGAATTTTTATTTATTTTTATGATAAATGCCCAAGTGGAAGAGCATGAATCCATGAAGGTCCAACCATCCAAAAATATAAGTATTTTTTAATATATCAATTATATCACAACGATGCTAAACTTTTTTATTCTCCTTTTGCCAAACTTTTTTTATCTAGATATATAATATTTTTTCATGGAAAATTTCCCTTTGAATTCCCATTTAAATCGGCTATATTAAGATTACCATTCGAGGGAGGCTCATTTGATATCCAAAAACTGCTCAGCAACAATCATACAAGTGGGTAATATTGAGGTGAACCAGAAAATTTTGGATAGAGCTAGATCGTAATGTTGGGGTGAACCAGAAAATTTTGGATAGAGACGGGATCTAAATGTTTGCTGGATATGTAATAACAAGAGTAGTTATGAACCATGTAAACCATCCCTATGCTATGGTTCGGTGATCTCCCACTCTTTTCCATCTTCCAATTGTTTACTAGGTGCTCCATATATCTCAAATTTTCAAGTATATACTCATTTTAGTTAACAAATAAAGCTCCATAGAATGAAGCCTCTACCTGATATTCAAGACAAGTATAACAGGTAAGTTTCAATTATTCATTAATGCAAAAATTGATTTTTATAATATTTTGAAGTCCTAATAATTTTCTGATAAAAATGGCTTGCTCGATAATATCCCAAAAAAATCCCTATCGATAGTAAACTGATATCGAAAATTATCACTAAGTTCTCAAGCGCAGGATCCTTCCGAAATCCATACCTAAGGGGAATTGTTTTATCCAAATTTCAAGCACCATGATCATAAAATCTATATTAAAAAAACACAAAAAATTTAAAACATAGACAATTTAAAAGTTTGTTTTCAAATTTCCGAGCTTAGGAAGACTCGCCATTTTTGGAAAAGTAAGACGGTGCTGATGGCATCAAACGTTAATAAAAAAAATTCAAAAACATTGTGGTCCAGCGGACCACCTAAAACATAATTCGATAAAGTGGAGATAATGGTTGGTAATCGGGGGATCCGACTATGTACTTTAAGGGTGTGTTTCATACCTGAAGTTTTTGAGAGTAGAAAGGATTCTCCCACAAATTATGGAAGACTGCTCTTCTATCTCTTTTTATGGAAGAGAGGGCTTAAAAAAATGAACACATTTTAACACTAAAAAAAAGCTGCATAGAAAGTTGCCCATCCACTTTATAACTTCCACATAGTAATATCAAACATAGAAGTGGGACATTTAACTCCCACTTCCAGGAACTTCTACTTATCAAACATACCCTAAAAGAAGTATAAAGTAGAAAAAAGTTTACATAAGATTGTCACCCACCTCGAAAATCTTTTGAAACACGTTATTTTGATATCCAAAAACATCTAATCGATCATCTTGACATTGAGATGCATAGATATAGAGAAAAAAAAGAGATTTCAAGTCTTAAAACTAGTGCATATACCCTGGTATGTCAATTTTTAAGATTTTCATGCATTTATAGATCTATTTGATTTAAACCAGTTTTAGAGCTTAAATGCTTATAACCAAACATAAAAATAGATTCTCACAATTTTCTGCACCAAAATTTCATCTCATGACAAAGTATTACTTTAGTTGTTTAAGGTTGCAACCTTATGCAAACCACACCCTATAAAATATAAGGCGGTACGAGAATCCAAACCTTGTAGTAGTCCCTATACTTCAAAAAAATTAAAAAAAAAAAAAAATACATACATATCCGTTATAGTTTCCATTATTATGGCTCTACCGAATAGTTTTGGTTATTACCATCATGTTTGTTTTTTTCATATCAAAAAAAAAAATTAAAAAAAGACTTTACCTTTTTTTGGTTGTTGAACAACCAAATTCAAAGTATTTTTGGTTGTTCACAAACTAAAAATACACCAATTTCAATGTATGACAAAAAATAAGGATTAAAAAAAAACCGATTCATATTCATATGAGAAAGACTAATTAATTAATCACGAGAGACATATTTTGTATCCAGCGGATTTATTGCAGAATCATAAAAAAAAACTTAGCAAACGTTACAGATATGATCTTTTATCATATAGATATATCAATTTTGGGTTCTTGATAAAACCTTAAATTTTCGATTGCTTCAAGAACCCAAAAATGTTTTCTCTCTTGTGACGTATTTTCTTTACCTCTCTGAAGTCATAGTTATCCGATAAAATCAAAAGAGAACAACTAGTTTGTGCCCTTAAATTTAGGAGAAATCTTACAGATTATGAGATTAGAAGATTAGGAGAAATCAGTAGGGAACAGCTGGTTTGAGACCCTAAATTTAGAAGAAATCTCAAAGATTATGAACTTACCAAAAAAACAACTCGGTGAAAGGGATACAGAGAGTTTAAAAAAAAAAACTATTTTTATCCAAGTAATGTAGAGAGAATGGTAGAGAGAAGATACGCAGACTCACAAGAGAGAAAAAAGATTTCAGCTCTTAAAGAACCGAAAATTTTAAATTTATGATTATTCAAAAATCGAAATTGGCCCCGTTTTCAATTTTTGAACAACCGTCGATTGTTCAACATCCAAAAAATGGTAAAGTCGTCTTTTTTTTAAATTTCCGTTTTGACATGAAAAAACGGACATGAAAGTAATAAAAAAAACTATTCAGTACAGCCGTAATAATGAAAACTATAATGCATATGTATGTAATTTTTCCAAAATAAAATAAAAAAATACTTTGATGTTTTCAACCTCCGACCGAGGGACAAAATAGGAGAAGAAAAGATCAGGGTATTTTTATAAAAAATCCCAGTCCGATGCTGTAAATATCAAACCGATGTACCTCAACATAAATTTTTCATAAATTGGGACCAGTCCATAATTGTCATATTTAAAATATTTAAAATTGGTACGGCCATAACTTACAAATACCATATATCAAGAGGCGCTTTGACGACTTGCCTTGTAGTACCATTCCGAGGGCGGGGCGGGCAGCTCTTTTTGTTTCTCTTGGGTGACAAAGCACCTCTCCATGGCACCTTTTTCTCATCCATTCTGCCCATCCAGATGGGACGGTGCCCCTTCTCACTATTGGCTACTACCCTTCCTCCCTTGATATATGGGGCTATTTAAACATGAAGATCGTAGTATGCTCAACTTTGGTTGCCGATCAAACTGTTTTTCTTGTGTTTTCCATTACTCCCCATGGGAATTTGAAATGAATCAGTTATGTACAGAAAAATGGTAACGGCCTTTCAAATGTAGCTATGAGAGGCAAAATCATCAAACATGTTTCTTGTATTCTTCGTTATCCTCTAAGGGAGCAATCGATATGGGGAGGGGCTTGTAGGCGGAGCGGACAACCTAGAGGGTGCAAGAAAACAAAGGACATTGTCTGATGAAAAGTTGACTGAATCACACATGCTAGAGGAGCTCCATACTCAAAACTACACAAACACTTGATCCATCCTCACAATGAGTAGATGGGACGTTTGCGATCAAAGCTGGTTTGTGACTCAAGGACTTAAACCAGATGGAGAGTGGAAAGACACTTAACTGATATCTTCAACAAGGAATCAAACAGGACCAAAATGCTTGAGACCACCAAACTGCCACTTCAAGAATATGAATTTTTTCACAAAATGAATATTGACAAGCAACATGCAGCTTCAATTATATGTTGATCTCCCTATTCTAGTAGAGTTTTAAAAAAATGTATTACTCTATATGAAAAGCTATGGGTCACTATGAGTACCAAGTTTCATGACACAGAATTTACCAACACACATCACCCACTCCTCTCCTCAAAGCAACAAAAGACCAAGTCCCAGAAAAGCACCGCCTCGCATCTCTTTACTCTGTAGGATACCAATCCAAAGCCCAGAAAAGCACCGCCTCGCTTCTCTTTTCTCTGTAGGATACCAATCCAAGTCCCATAAAAGCACCTTGTGGTAAGTGAACCTCATCTTGTTGACAAGCATTGGATGGATCCATACTTCACTGAAAGATTCTTACTTCTTAACCCACCACCCACAGCTGCTAAAAATGAAATTTCGAAATCAACTTCGTTTCGTGTTATTTTCCCAAACACTTTCAAGTGCTTTATAGTTGGAGTTGAATTTTGTTGCTCCAAAAGAGTTGTTTCCTTGAGCATTGAGGCCAGGGAGTGCTCCCTGGGGTCCAGGTTGAATGAACTTACTTGGTTTTGTTCTAATCCCGAGCAACCTAAATACAAACCTCGCAAGCTAAGCATACAGTACCCCTGAGCAATCAATATCTGCAACAGACATTCAGAAGTGGAGGGAAAGGAGGGGAAGGTGGTCGTAGACAAGTTAAAACTTGGAAACAAGCAAAGTAATGTGAGCACAGGATAATAATTAAGGTAATGAAGGGATAACTAAGGTGAAAAAGAAAAAGAAGAATCACCTGAAGGAGCCCAGACATGAACATGTGGAAGGCATAGCTATTCTGATAAATTCGACCAATGAAGTCAAAGACAACAGTATCATCCAAAAGCACATACAGAAGCATCCCAGATTCATGATCCATAAATTTTAACAATTTTTACAGTTATGAATATTTTACAAAGCAAACAAAAGAGCAAGTAATTCCTTGTTGCAACCCACGAAACACCCAAGAATGGCACTGCATTAACAGTACATCAGTACATAACGAACACTTCCACCCATAAAATGCACCACTCGCCAGGAACCTAATGACTCGTTCACTAAGCATCTGATAACATTGAGGCAAGCCGTACACAAGTAATGGAATCAGTGATTGACTAGTGACAAGAACACCAAGCTAAGTAATAGCCACATAATGCACCCCTAATGGTTCGACAGATATAAGCATCTCTCTTTGGGAGTCCCAAAGTGAACCTTCAACCATGATGGAATAGGTCCTACAACAGTATCTATCAAATTGTCGACCTAAGTATTGTCAGGCATTAAAGAACCACATGCCTTCACCCATAAAAC
Organism: Amborella trichopoda; assembly: GCF_000471905.2. The sequence goes on along the minus strand of NW_006500356.1, from coordinate 3,278,424 downwards.
CGGCCCACCGCATTGAAACCCTTGACTCAAAATCAACAAAGGCCCACGAGATCAGTATCCTACACATGATCTCCCTCGAAGTCACTACGGAAGATTTATTCTGTCTAAAAATGTAGTTGTATCTCTCTCTCCAAATGCTCCAGAAATCCCAAGGATAACAATGTAGCATCTAAAATGGACAGAATCCACAGCCCAGCCAACAATCAAGCCAACCACGGTCCCATTGATATCCAACTACAAGCCGAAAGTTTGTAGCATTGAAGCCCATATTGAAGCGGCCAGTGAATAATGGATGAGCAGATGATGGTTAATGTTTCCTTCTCATTGAACATCAAACACGTGAAACGTCTATGATGTAAAAGGCTGTAAGAGAATACTGTGCTCTAAAAGGTCCTACAACGTCAAACAAAACTTAAGCACCTTAGATCCTCCTATCATGAGCCATTACTCATGGACCCTGAGACTGTCTTATGTCTAAAACAATACCCAACTTGAGGAAAGCATGTTCCGAAGTTCTCTTCAAAGAATCATGGTTGCGGTTAAGCTCTCAAAACATGGAAATGGTGGTTCAAGATGGGATTGCCACCAAATGGAGGCAGCCACAAGAGCAAACGTCTTAACTTTCCCATCTGGCCTCCTTAACATAGCGGCCAAAGATTCTTCTTCCATGGCATTCCCATTATGCAATAACTAGCCACGAGTATTTTCACTACACAATAACCAGCCATGTGAGTGCCATCAGAAGAGATATACAATTACACCATGGAAATGGCTAACAATGTGTATCCGATCAGGAGTATTTTAATCAACTAAGAACTACTAAAACATATTATCACTCCCCAGATTTCATAAGTTAGTATCACTTACTAAAACTAAAGGTACCCAATGCCATAATTATCATAAGATGATTATAAATAGAATTCATACAAGGAGAACCAAATCTTGCAGCAGATATCAGAATAACAGCCTTACCACTCGAAGGACGAAAATCCAAAAGCTTGGGGGTGATGGAGGGCCATACCCAGGATTGTAATTCATATTTGCTCCGTATTCTGCATTGACCAAGAATCATTCATGACAAAAATATTTTTAGATGCACTTATTGAAGAAGCAAGAGACGTTTTTATGAGCCAAAATCCAGAATCAAAATTGATGTTCACTACCACAATTGTTTCTGTTCTGCTCCCAAGCCCTACTAGGTTGAGGCCTTCCAGCAGGATTTCCATTCATAACAGGATTCCATTGAGCAACTGGAACTCCAGGTTTAGCAGTGCCAGAAGCCGCAACAACATCAGCTGTGCGGCCAGGAGCAGGAGGCTTAAAAGGTGACAGTCCAGCTGAGCTCTGCATACGTTCCCAAGGCTTTGGAGGGGGACATATTACCTGTAGAGACAGAAAATTGTAAACCAGAATGCACTAGTTTTCGGCACATGACTGCCTAAAATTTCCAATCACCGCAAGCTACTTTCACAAGTTAATGTATCAATCACACTATTTATACCACCAATAGTACGAAGCCCAACCGTTTATAAGCCTCTCATAATCCAAGCTTATATCAGAAGCAGATGACAGATAAAAAATCAGAAACTATATTCCAAGAATGATAACAATGCATGGAAAAAGATATGCAGGACCTTGACCGATAAACACATTCATTGCACATCATACATGAACTTTCCAATAGTTATCTTTTTTTCAATTTGGGGAATGTGAGTATGTCAGAGTTCAAAAACAGATCTCCAACAAAGTAGAACCCCTCTCTAGCTGGTCTACATGCAGATTCCTAACCAAATGTAATCCAAGGCATTGTTCTCAACCATGGAGAATAAAGAAATAATTCAAATCAACTCCAATACAATCATATCCATGTAATCAAGGGAAAGTTAAGTTAAGCAATTGAAACAAGATCCCCAGATGTCGTTCAGCATGGGAGGCTTGAGGAAAAGGTTTTATTCAAAATTGGAAAAAGCAAACAAGAATCAGAGAAAAAGAGAGTGAAGAACCTACAAGAAAAGAGATATTTGTGGACAGATTTTATAACAAAGATTAAAAGCATTATTTAAAGAGTGAGTTTAAAAGTAAGTTTAAGAGAGGAATTCTATGAATATCTTTTTCTTTTACTCAAACACTCGGTTATTTGGCTAAGCTTGGGACTGGGTTGAGCACTGAACGAAGTATACTTTTTAGACCACAGACAAGAACAGGGCGTTTGATGATAGATAATTTGGGAGGTTTAGTAGCAGTTCAAACAGGATCATTTCCAGCGAGTAACTCTGATCACAGGAGTATAACCAGATCAGGAAGAAATCGAGTCATTAAACATCATGATTCAGGTTCTTCAAGCCTCAGCCGAGCCACATGGAAGACTTATGGTGACTTGGATGAGTTGCTCAAATTGTTTAAGTTTTATTGTATATTCGATTTACTTGTTTTTTGTTTTACCAAAAGAGATTACAAGGAAGCTCAACAGAGGTCTAAGATATCCATGTATGTTCTCTACTTTGTCCCTTCTTAATTTCACTGACATGTATTGCAGTGCAGATTGTTTTCATTACTACGAGAAAGAAATCAAAGTTGCCAAAATATCAGTTAAACGTATCGTTGACATAGTTCATGCTCTCCCACCAAAGATCATGTTAAAATGAATTTCAAGGAAGTTACACGAGTCAATTTATTATAGGTATTGAACTCTAATTATAAACATTGCAAAGCTGTTTGTTCAGATACGAAAAGTTCGTCACTCTTAGCTGGTTTTCCTCAACTTTTAACTGCTTTTCCTTACATCACCAAACTCATTTAAAAACTCTTAGGAGTACATTGAGAATCTAATTAGCTACATACACAAAACCTAATCAAAGTCCTATAAATAAAGTTGGAAGTTAAAATCATATTAGAACTTTACCGGAAAAGCTCTGCAATATCAATCCTTCCAAGTATTATCACTTAAACAGATGCAATTCATGGCTAGAAGAGGAAATAAAACCACCTGGGTAACTATAAAATTCGGAGAAGGTTCATAACCCTTGCTTTCTTATCTTTTCAACCTATATTCTCCTGGATCTCAAACCCCAGGCAATCAAATGATCTTTCTGGTGTATATTCACTGATATCTGCACATATCTTGAGACATATTTCCAATTGTTACTAAGATGGCTAACATTCAACAGCCATAGTAAATTCAGATAAGCATATACGGGTCCCATTTTTTCTTTCGATGAGGCATGTGGTCAAATATGAAATGTTATTGAGATCCTTCTATTGTTTTTCTTTAAACTCAAAGATTAATCGTAAGTTTTTTTTCCCCTGATAAAGTTAACTTCCAATTGATCATAAGTTTGTTTCCTCAAGATATTCTTCTAGGTCCTCCAAATAATTCACATACTCTAAGTGGGCCTGGCAACACACCAGGTCAGCCCTGACATGGTACAGACAGACAGGCCAGAGACCTGGCCCAGGCCCTGACGCAGACTATGTTACATGGAGACAGGTACGCCTGTCAACGTCTTACACAGATAAGGACCGTCGGATTTCTCATGCCATGAAGAAAAGCATTCAGGGAGGCACCTATATTATGAAGAGACAACCAAAACCAGCAATGTTTTACTAATATTGCATTTCATGACAAGTAGCAAGAAATAATCAATTATACCTTAATTGGCTGAATCCATAAATATTCTAAATATTCCAGACATTTTCAAAGTTCACATCTGTCAACTAAAAGACAAAAAAGAAGGTCAAGCCTCTAAATTATGTAATCATGGCCGATAGACAAGAGAACAATCTAAAAGAATATGGTATGTATGTTGATACGTGCCCAATGTGGCTAAGGTAACCAAACAGAAAAACTCATGTTAGTATAGGACCCAGCCATTCGCAGGGCCAGCCAGGCTGTGCTGGGGGCCTTCCTTTATATGTGGCCGGGCTGGGCAGTCGGGCCATGAACTGCCTGACCTGGGCCCAAGTTTACCCAGGCTGGACAGTCCAGCCCATTGCCAGGACGAACTCTAAGTCCTAGATACTAATTCATAAAACACATGTTGATCATAGGGTAAATTCTGATGTAGAGGGATACAAATTAGAATCTTGTGAACTTCAACCTTCAAAACAGTTACACATTAAGCTCTGTATTGATAATTCTTTGTTCTCCTCAATCATTCGGACCCACACTCTCTTAACTGGATCTGCTTCCACAGAATATTAATTACAGGTGACCTCCATTTTCAACTTTGGGCATTTACAGTCTGCAATTCTGCGTACTACTGGATTAAAGATATACAACAGAAAATAAAAAAAAACAAAAGTCCTGTTGAACCAGATTACCTTCATTCATTGTTATCATGGATTCAGTTGTTATGTCCTTTATTTCTATTTCATCAGACATAGACCCTTCCAATTCTAATCTTTTACAGTCATGCATTTGAAATATCACAAAAGAAGTTGTACCGATTGACCACACTGGTTTTGCCAGGTTTCATACAATTATTTGAAAGAGCTTCTTGAGAGGGTTCGGAGTATGAATAAATTTATTTTAGCCTCTCTAGATGTTTTTACTTTTCTTATTGTAGCACTCTATTGCACAGCAGATCAGTAGATGACTGTTGCAAGGAACTTCTTTCTACAGTTTATCAGGCAAGGAGTAGGATGAAAAGGAGCTAGAAAGGAATCTCTTTTTTTATTATGCATAGGAATTTATGAATATTTTCAAGTGAGGCATGAGTCTAAACCCTTTTTTTTCTTCTTTTTTTTGAAATTTTTCCTGAAAGGCTCTTGGATTGGTGAATATTTCAAGTGAGACATCAGCGCAGGGTCAGTGTTGTTACCTTCCAGTCAGAAATGAATTTCATTACATTGATGAGCCACTTTGTTTGCAACAATATGGAGTATAGAAAGAAAATAATGGTCATACTTTTCATATGAGACACCTATAGCAAGAGAGGCTGCGAGATACAATGGCGATCATTAGATGTTACGGAGACCTGCTTTCCAGGGATTCACAACAGTAGAAGTACATCAAAGAGGTTCTAACCTCCGTCATGGATTTCCACATAGATCAAGACCAACAGTGACATCTAATGTAAAGAGGAAAACTCTAAGCCAGAAAGTTATGGTCATTCCATCTTGGTGAACAGGTCGATGTGCTGAAGTGTTATGTGTGGCCATTAAAAATCATAGATTCTTAATGGGCTCAAGCTAAACAAGAACTTATTAGCACTCAGATGACTGAAGACTTCCTCAAATCTGCAGGTTGTTGAATCCATTGACAACAGGTTCTTCTAACTGAATGTTTCAATTTCGTAAAATGAGCAAAAGTGGTTGAACGATCAAAAATTGCAAATTGGCTAATAAAGTCTTATCAAAAGTTAAATAGAAATATAAAATAGTTGACATGTGGTCCAGTGATGCAACTCAAAAACACAAAAAGGCCACTTACCTGACTCTAACACTGTTAAATCTACACAACAGGAAAAAGGTCAATCTTCCCTCAAAATTAACCAGTACCAAAATCCTCTGTAAAAGAACTGGAGATACCCACCTTAAAATCAATCTCTACCAACAAATCAGTACAAGAAAACTCTATAAATACACACCAATAAAGGTGGTAGTAGAAAACTGTCATTTGGAAGCTAGGAACCCATGTTTGGTGACCTATCTATGAAAACCGGATAAATCTATTGTCTTCAATTTCCCTGGTTTGCTAACCTGGAAATCTAGAAACCACTGATTTATCCATTAATTACGAAACTCATCGTTTTGATAATTAAAAGCCATACCTCAAGCCTAAACCACAATACAAGTATAGAAATCGGCATGTCTCCTCCACATAAGGAGGCTTACAACTGTTAACAAAGTAGAAATGTGTCTGAAACAAAACCTCCAATATCAAAAGACTTTCTTTTTCTTTCTTTGTAGGAAATAGGCTTGGAAGTTACTTGGGAGTTGGGTTAATAAGGACTAAAGATGAAGAGGTCACACCATGAGGCCAAAATAGAACGAACAAATATACACTTCTAAAGTAGCGTTGAGGTCCCACATTGCCCCAGCTGAAAATTGAAGAATTTCAATGAGCATATATCATGACTATATCTGCACCCTAAAATTTTCAAGGAAAAAAAACATTGATTGACATTGGTAAGTGATAACCATTTATACATTAACAACCACAAATAAATAATCAAGCACCAAGCTTTACAGAGATAATTTTGTATTCAGATTCGAATTCAAAGAAGCTGCTGTATTATATGAATCAGAGACATTTTTTCTTTTTTTGAATAAAGTTATGAAAGACGTATAAATATGTAAACATTGTCATGCTTTTCTTACCCTTAAAATATGATGGAAAACCAGGAATTCAATTCATTTATTCAACTTTAACCTGGTAAAACCCATTCAATGTTTTCAACAAAGAAACAGGGGACCCTATAACAAACTAGTGAATTAAACCTTAAAATATGATGGAAAACCAGGAATTCAATTCATTTATTCAACTGTAACCTGGTAAAGACTCATTCAATGTTTTCAACCGTTAAAGAAACAGTCGAACCTGTAACAAACTAATGAATTAAACCACGTTTCTTTGTATAAGAAAGAGTCCATCTAATAATAGTAACAGGTTAGGCAAGAAAATCAAGGTAACCCATCAAAGACATATAAATTTTATCATAAGATATTCAATTTACCAATCACAAGTTACAGAGATGTAATAAAGTAAAAAACATTTATGGGTGGCCACAATGACAATAAATAACTATTAATAACTGACCTGCATGGGAACCTAAGTGCTATTTCCACATGCACCTCTCTCTCTCTCTCTCTCTCTCTCTA
>NW_006500356.1:3233983-3266847 GCF_000471905.2 Amborella trichopoda | reverse complement strand
AGAGAGAGAGAGAGCGAATTGGGTGATAAATGGGTAAGGAGACGGGGGAGGTGAGGTGGCAACAAACCACTTCCAAGTGGCATAAGGAGGGAGGTGAGGTGGCAACAAACCACTTCCAAGTGACATAAAGAATGCAGCCATATATTTTGGGGGAGGTGAGGTGGCAACAAACCACTTCCAAGTGGCATAAGGAGGGAGGTGAGGTGGCAACAAACCACTTCCAAGTGACATAAAGAATGCAGCCATATATTTTAACGATAAAGAGAAAGAGAAGTGGGGAAAAGAAAATGAAGTCCCTCATGGACTACCCTGCTCCAACAGTCCTGGCGGTGCCTCTTCCTTCCTTACTTCACAGCCGGCGTTGGGCCTTGAATTCACAGACGGCGATGTGTCTCCTTACATAGCCGGCGCTGCGTCTTCTTACACAGCCGGTGTCGGGCCTTGGATTCACAAACGGCGATGGGTTTTCTTACACAGCCAGCGTTGCATCTTCTTACACAACCGGTGCTTGGCCTTGAATTCATAGATGACGATGGGTCTCCTTACACAGCCGGCGCTGTATCTTCTTACACGGCTAACGCTAGGCCTTAAATTCATAGACGGCGATAAGTCTCACGCATGTGGCGCTACCGCCAGCACTTGCGGCTATGCGCAGATGGCTCTGCCCCTTATATGCATGGTGATGTGTCTTTTTGCTCTCTCCTCTACCTCTTTACCACAGATGGCATTAAGCTCTTATACACTCGCGGCGATGCTCCAAACGACGTTAAGCCTCTGTCTCACCCTCCATCGTCGTGCGTGCCACTGGACTGGGAGAAAATTATGGTCATTACACACATACATTGTTTAGTCTTGAACATGAGCCATCCAAACCAAGACAGTGTTTTGGCCATTTTTTATGAGATAAACTATGAAACTATATAAAGGTAACAAATATTTATTCCATAAAAGAAGAAAAAACCCATGATGTAACTAATCACCAATATCTAAATTGTGATGAGAAAGGCCCGTTTCCACTTCGTCACTCTTTGGATGATTAAAATGAATAACTCTTGATTTATTGTAGATACTTGAGATGTTGTATTGATGTTTATGATGCTAAACTTGTTAGGCTTGAAACCATAACCCCATAATACAAAAAGTTTGACAATAAATGGACAAGCAATTATTTAAGGGCAATAGATAGCTCAACTATTTAAAAATATTACATGGATGATGGATAAACAATGCCTATATCTATGAAGCACGGACACCTCATTGAAATTTCAACAATTATGAAATAAAAAATATTGTTTGTAATTTATAATTTTATAATATTATCTATCAATTATAATTTTAGATTATTTTTTATTTAATATATTATCATAATATCTCAAGTTATACTTTTTATTAAAATTATGTATTAATTACTTTAAATAATTATCTCTCTCTCATAGTGACATTCTATCTCTACTCAAAATTGTCTCTCTTTGAAAACTCTCTCTCAAACATTGAAGCCACGTCATCCCAAATAGATGATATTACTGTTATAATAGAAATTGCAAAAGGAATGAAAAAATAGGAATTAGAAGACATGAATTTGAGAATTAATTAAAACTATAATAAATAAATTATAGCATTAAAAAAATGAATCATAGCCTTAAAAAAACCATCCCACCCACATGGTTATATGCACTCAAAAAAGATAGTACATGTCTCCACGAAGTTACATAAACAATAAAAATAAAAATAAAAATAAAAAATAGAATAACAAAATAAATAGAAATCAACATACTTATTTAGAGAACACACATCATCACCTTAGAGAGAACTAGATAATCGCTTGTACTGCAAGTGAATAATAAGAAATTAGATATCGAACTCGCATCATGTGAGTACTCGAGCGAAAACAAGAGAGAGAGAGAAAGAGAGAGAGCCATTAATGATCAAATAGGGAGAGAATACATGAGAAAGAGAATAAAAAGTCTCAAAATAAATAAAAAGCAACTTAGATTTGCATTTAATGCGATATGCATGTGCAAAAAGGCGTTGAGAGATGAGTAAATTGTATGATTCGAGGAATAGAGTTGCATGTATGTTATGGAGAGAGGATTTGAGAGACTCAAATAATGAATTAGAATGTACAAAGAGAGATATATATAATGAAGATGAGACAGCGTTACACGTAAAAATGACTTAATATGGTACGGGAGACAAAAATAATAGTAATATTGGGTTACTTAAAAAGAGTTTATCATTATATATTTGAGGTGCTCTTTTTCAAAAAATTGAAATAAAAGGTCAAAATCATAATAATAAAAAATTTAAAGGCTAAACATAGAAGACAATTATATTATAAATAATTGATAAATTTAATAAAATACAAACAGAGAAAGAATATATAATATTTTTATTTTTTTGCATTCACTAATATAAGTATTATTTTTTATTGTATGAATAATATATAATTATCATAAATGGAGCTATGATTAACATTGTTGTCATTTTAATTTTAATAAATTGAAATTATAAGATTATAATTTATATGTTCATATTATTATATTAATGAGTATTATTTGTTCATAAATATGAATATAGTCAGGGATAGTTATTAAAACATATTTGTAAAAATTGTATAAATAATTTTAGAGAGAGGGAAAGACATAAACTGATTGGAGGAAGAGACGAGGAGAGGGTATAGGAGGAGAGAATGAATAAATAAATATTTACTATAAATGCTTAATAGGAGTTACAAGAGAGAGAGGAATTAAGTGAGGTTACAAAGAAAGAGATAGATGAGAGGGCTTTATTTGGAAATGAGTTACACGAGAGAGTATTGAGTAGGAGAGAGAATAGCGCAAAAAAGTAGGGTGAGGAGTTGTTAAGAAATATAAGCTATGAAAGAGAGATATACGAGTTAGGTGATAGTACATGGGGGAGGAGAGAGAAGAGAGAAAAACGTGGAGGGGGAAGTTATATTAGATGATATTATAAGACAATTTAATATTTTTATTTGTATGATATAATAGTTATAAAATATAAAGTAATTATTATAATTTTAGTATATAGTATTATTGTTGGTTAGGTTGTGATAATTTTGGATGAGTATAGAGAATAAATGAATATTTGATCTGATACTAATTTTACTTTATAAGAGGTACTAATTTCAGTAATCTAATAATATGAAAGTGTTTTTTAGTATTTTTTTGAACCATGTTTAATGCAATACTATAATACCATAATATAAGTAATTATTATATAGACATCAAGATAGGAAAACAACGTATCAATATTCACATATTATTATAAAATAACGAAAACACAATATAACAACCAAATTTTTTTTCGAAACTCAAAAAACACTATTTTTAGTGATTTTTGAACATTATTTAAACCAAAATCGTCCGATTTGGATCACCGATTCGTTGTTTTGAACCATGAGTTTTGCTTATGAATCGGGATGAGTGGTTTGTGAATGCTCATCATGGATCTAACATATTTGAGTTTTGGGGCCTATTTGTGGCCATTAGAGGTCTATGAGGGGTCCACACGGACACATTTGTGAAGGCATATTTTGGGTTAAAAAATAAAAAAGAGAAAAAGGTATATTCATAAAATTAATGAAATAATGGAATTTTTAAATTAGTTTAAAATTGTATTTTTTATATTTTTTCTCTTTTATTGTTTTTCGTTCCAAACTACCCTTTTTTCAGACTATAAAGTAATAAATTACTTATTTTCACTTTTTTTTTTTTTTTTTCAATATTCATGATAAAAAATTCAAATTTTCAACGTTTGATATATTTAGATGTTGATAATCCGAAATTTATTTTGGTCCATAGGACGATTGATGCACAATGGGACCACTAGGAAACATGTACAATCTCATATTTTTAAGATCCAAAATTTTGGATGTCAAAAATTTTAAATTTGTTCAGATATTCAAAATCCAAAATTGGGCCAAATTTTCACATATTTCACACACAAATTTCAATTTTTAGGATCCGAAATTTAAAAGCAATATGTAATTCCTAAATTGTTTATTTTTAGATATTGAAGATCTGAAGACAACATTTAAAACAAGAACTATTTATGAATGTAATTACAAAAGAAAAAAGGCTGAACTTTGTTTCACAAATATATTAGAGATTATGCACGTAAATTCCTCGCAAAAAATAAAATAAAATCAATATTACCATTAACATACTAGTGAATCTCAGGTTTCACCATCCATATATCTGCTGATAAGTGATGGAGTAAGTGTGTCCCACCATATTTAATTCGATATTTCAATTGGTGGACATGTTGCTCTCTCCATCTTGGCCCATACCGGCGATAGTTCAGATGGCCTAGCTGTTAGTATCTGCCGACACTTGATCCGAGTATTACAATATTTAAATAAAAAATGGAAAAATATATTATGGGACCATTAAAATTGCACTTTCAAATAGTGTCAAGAAATGTGGTTTCAATACCCAAAATATTTGTGATAGCCTTAAAATATTTTTTTATATTTAATTATAAAATTTAAAGCTTAAAAATAATGTAGATTGAGCAGACCTATGAAAACTTGAAAATTGACGGTAAAAATAATGCGTATCAGATGTTTTATTCCCAAAATTTGAAATCCATTTTCAACCATGTCCATGCATCTTGAGAATAAAAATTTCAGTATAAGAGGTCGTTTTGATACCTCTTCTACTGAAATTTTTGAGATGGGCTCTAATTTTATTGTTTAGAGTCTCGGCTCCATATAAAATTATTCTTTTAATCTTTTGCACAACATGGTAGCAATTAATCTTAACCTTTGGATGTGAAATTGGGTGGTCCCTAAACATAAAGTTTAAAAGAAAAATTCTCAAACTTTGTGACACACTCAAGCTATCAAATTTCACATCGAATGGTCCTATGCAATTGTGATATTCTTGTACAATAGGCAAATGGTCTCATTAGATATAATCCTCAAATTTATCTGGTTATCTTCTCAAATATACTTATTTAAGAATTTCTCTTTAAATTTTCCTTCATAAATTTTTGATAATTTTTATATATTTTTTACAATTGCCTTAACTCGGGACTTTGGTCACGAGTTGAATTTGAGACAACTTCAAGTTCGGATTCGAGACAACTTCGGATCTTCAAAGCATAAAGTTTTCAATTAGAGACATTCAAGGTTTGAAGTTGTTCGCAAGCTCAACTTCTGATCTCATTTGAAAGGGTTTTCTTGTTAACATAGACCATAAATGTCCAAAATTGATGATACCGAACTTGCAAGATCCGAAGTCGTACAGAACCTAAAATGCAAATTCAGACTTTCAAGTAGAATTGGGTAATTGGGGGAAATAATTTGTTATAAATAATTTTTTCTATAAAAAATAAACACGAATTGAAAATAGGGAAAATTACACATATGTCTGTTATATTTTACGTTATTACGAATATACTGAGTAGTTTACGTTATTACAGGTATGTCCGTTTTTTACCTTTCACAAAACAATTTTTTTTAAAAAACGACTTTACCCTTTTTCGGGTGTTGAACAACCGAATTGAAAGGTTTTTCAGATGTTCAACATCAGAATTTAATATATTTTCGGTTGTTGAACAATATCAGTCACATTTCAGAAAGCTTGCATTGCTAACATTGGAAAATGTCACATTTTTTGATGTTGAACACTTGAAACTATGATATTTTCGGATGTCCAACATATGAAATTGTGACATTTTTGGATGTCCAACATGTGAACAGAAAGCTGTTCACATGTGCATAGAGCAAAACGCAGAGAACAGAAAGCTTGCATTTGCCAACATCCGAAAATGTCACATTTTGGGATGTTGAACATCTGAAACTATGATATTTTCGGATGTCCAACATATAAAATTGTGACATTTTTAGATGTTCAACATCCGACTGCGAAATTCCAGATAAGCACAGAGCAAAACATAGAGAATAGAGAAGATGAAGTGATAAAAAGCTATTGGGCTCATTTTCACTTGTTGAACAATCGAATTAGATCTATTATGAGAATGTGAAGGTTAAACTTTCGAGTTATTTTAGGATGTTGAACATCCAAAAAATCTTTCAATTCGGTTATTCAATATCTGAAAAATGATAAAATAGTTTTTTTTTAAAAATATATATTATAAAAAATAAAAAACGAACAGACATATAATAATGAAAACTATTTGATGCAACCATAATAACATAAAATATAACGAATATACATGTAATTTTCCCTTGAAGAAAATAACTTCTTAAGTATCAACGGGGTAATTTTAAAAGTGGCGCGTAATTACAAAATCGTCGCCGTTTTTTTTGTCTCTTCACACACAGCAAACTCTCGCGAGTCAAACCCAGCTGTCTCTCTCTTACTCTCAGCAGCCTCTTCTAATTTTGCTTACAAATCCCTCTCTGTATCTAATTAAGCGTTCTCTCCATCGACATAGATCTCTCCACACAAGCTAATTAGTATTCAAATCTCTCTCTAGTTTATATATATAAATATATTATATTATATATAATATAATGTTTTATGAAAACTCTTAAAAATAATTTTAGGCGAAATTGAATAATATTTTGTCCCACCATGGACATACCGGTAGTTTTGTTTTAAAAATCGTTACGGATCTCGTGATGTTTGTCTCTATTTTTTTGTATAAAAAATACAACCACGTACATGCTATGTCCGTTACGGCAGCCGTTCGAAAAAATCGGACAACGCCAAGCCTATGGGCAAAAATACGTTTCATGTTCACCCATAGGCGTTATATAGTGGCTTCTATGTTATATATATAATATATTTATATTTATATTATTAATAAAAAAACTTAAAAAATGCCAATTGACGCAATGCTAGAGTATTTCACCACAGTTGCATACTTGCTATGCCCATTTGGATTTTTTTGAATGGCGATGAGCCTATATAGTTGAGAATACTATTATTGCGTAATGTCTTCCATTATTAATATATATTTGTTATCAATGACATGTATTCACAATTTCTTTAACATTTCAACGGGTCCAGCCCCTAAGAAGCATTAAGAGAGCATAGAGCTCTCTTTCGCGAAAAACTTCTCTGGTCCCCTTTTTACGCTAGAGTCCACATATCCAGATCTCACGTTGTACCTTATCCGCTACTCCACTGTCTTCTCTCTCTCTCTCTCTCTCTCTCTCTCTAAATCTGGAAAGGAGGAACATTCCTTATTCATTTTCTCTCTCTAACAGTTTTTAAAAGCGCGGGAAGTTATTTTCTCTCTGAACTATTGGGTTCTCAGAGAGCCTGGCAATGGATGACCCTTTGATTCGACCTGCGAGCACGAGCACAGGCAGGCCGAACACTTTTAATTTTAAGAGAAGATCCGATGCTATTGCTTATGGTACACCATATCAGAAGGCCGCAGCTCTCGTTGATCTGGTCAGTGTTTCGCCTTTTTCTTTAAATTCCAATCATTCATGGTGAAAACATCAAGTAACATCGACTCTTTATTGGTATTCTGTCTCTTTCCCTCTCCTATCTTTGAGGTCTTGCATGAAAATTTTTGTTACCTGTGCTTTTTGTTTGAATTTTTATTGTTTTTTATTTATGTATAGTTTGGGAATTTTGCAAATGTTTTGTTTCTAGTTTGTTCGTGATTAAACCGTCTAGATTCAAAAATTTGCAACTGTTACTATGCCTGATGATTGTTTTTTGCAAAGGTGTATCTGCAACTTTTTTTTTTTATTTGAATCTGGGAAATGAGGATTTCAAGTGGTGTAGTTGTATGTAAAAGTTGAAGCTTAATTAACCAAGTTTGAGCAATTGTATATGACTGTGGAGGTTGTGGGGCCTCTTATCTGGCCTTGTATCTGAATCAAGCTCCTGGAACAACGCATGATTCATGAGAACTGGCTAAGCTCTCTTATTTTCTTGTGTTAAAGTTTGTTATTTTATTATTCGCTCTTCAGAACATTCAGTGGTTATTTTTTCGCACATTTTTCTTGTAGTAATATAAATATATCTACTGTACATAGTATCTGTTCTGCCTTTAATTGCATATATTTGATTATTTGTAGTTTATATTAAAAATATTTTAAACTGGGGTAATTAGTTTATTAACAGCTTAAAAAAAAACTGGGGTACTTAGTTTGATGATTTCAAGAGGAACCCCATGAGACTAATATTGTTTCTGCTGTATTATAAACTCATGACACCTAACTCAACTCTATGAACATTTTTGGTGTATACACAGATCATGGATGTGTAGTAGTTCAAAAGAAAAAAAAGAAAAAGGATCATCGATATTAAGTTTAAAACTATGCTTTAACTGAGATACAATTTGATGGTTCCAAGAGAAACCCCATGAAAATAACACTTTGTCATGTGTTATAACTTATAATACTTAATTCAACTCTGTTGACATTGTCGTGGTGATATGCATTTTTGTGTCGAATATTCTTTTGAGGTAACTGCATGCATTCCCCTACGTTTTGTCTGCTACCTTTGTAACTGGAACAATAGAGCTCTTTGCCTTGAGTAGATCTCTTCAATATTTTGTGCTTTTGGATTAAGAAACCCACAGGTTCTTAGTATTGACAGGAGTGACATGTTTCTTATGCCTTTTTTATATTTTTGTTTGTCATCTAACGAACACACATTTTCAGGCTGAGGATGGAATCGGGTTACCAGTAGAGGTTCTTGAGGGTTCAAGATTTGAGAAGGCCGCAAAGTTTTACTTTATCTTTATGCGGTTCAATTTGCTTTGGAGCCTTAATCTTGTTGCTCTACTATTGCTAAATTTTCTTGAGGTCAGTTGAGGTATTTATGCTTTCGGAATGACGAGTCCTGGTCACTACCAAGATTATTTTGGTGGAAAAAGTAAGATGATAAATTATCAGTTTGGTCTGACATTGATATGTATCTAATGTAATTCTTCTTCTCTTGATTGTCTCTTATAGGAGCCTTTATGGTGTGCCAATACAACTCCATCTCCTTGCAACGACAGACAGTCTTATTTCTTGGGGGAGTTGCCATACTTAACTCTTAATCAAGCTCTTGTTTATGAGGTTTGTTTGATTCTATAGGGACACAGTTATATACGGATCATCTTATTATTAGGTGCTTAATGAAAAGTGTTGAAAGGTCAATTTCGA
This sequence comes from Amborella trichopoda, assembly GCF_000471905.2. The sequence goes on along the minus strand of NW_006500356.1, from coordinate 3,257,741 downwards.
GAAGTGGTGGTGTGTCCTATGGATGGTGGTCTCAATTTTGATTCCCTATGGATGGTGGTCTCAATTTTGATTCTAATTTTTCGTGAATGAAATTTTTTTGAACTGGATATCCAGGGTTTGCTTTGACAAGTAAGAATTTCTGCAGCACATTTGTTATTTGGACACTTCAGAGCAAACACAGTCTGTATCCTACACTTTGTAAGACTTGTGGCACTTGCAGGACATGGCTAAACATATCTGACAATATTTTTGCAAAGACCCTTTGAGTGCCCTTACAGTGGATACTAAATTGGCTGTTTGAAAACAATTATTTGAAGTTCCAAAATGGAAAAAGGTGAATAACAGAATGCATGACGGCATAACACTTAAGAAGGAATATTAAAGGTTTTGAAACACGATGTTACATCCATTGTAAATGATGATTCCCTTATATGTCATTTTCTTGCTATTTCCTATATGTGATAATGAATTATTATGTAATATTGGAAAATATTGCTTCTAGTATTTTCTCTCTTTTCTCTTCCTATTTATTTTATAGTGCTAATGGTGTATTCATTACCTATTGCAGGGAGTAACTCTACTGATACTGATTTTGCATACCTTATTTCCAGTTTTGTATGAGGGTTGGGATTGCTATTGGAAGAAGTCACTTAATGTCATAAAGGTGCTTTGCCACAAATTTTTTGATACTTTTTATTTTTTATTTTCTTTTTCATTCAAACCAATCATCCAACATCTTAGTTATTCCTAAAGAAATATTTCTTATAATACTGCTTGTGGTGTTATATATGCATGCCAACAAGATCACTTAGTGTTTATGCTTAAATCATGAATTACTTCCTGATCATACTTGCAAAAGTGATGGCAGATAAGTGCTCCACTCTTTTTGCAAAGAAGAATCCACATATGCAACAAAAGGCAACATACAAATAACGACAGAAAAAACAACGGAACAAATAAAGATAAAGAATAGAAGCTTATAGAAGCTATATGAATATTGTCCTACTATACTAGTCTTCTTGTGAGCCTTGGTTGGGATAATTGTGCAGTGGGGAAGAAAGAGTCATGGTACTTGAGCATATCAAAGATCTGTCGAAATGCTATGAATTTCCTGCCTTCTTTTTGGTAAAATTGACTGCTCACCTTGGCATTTACCTTGGGTTTCTCATTTTAGGAGAATATCTACTCTAATAGTTATGAAAATTAAGTAATATAATTCTTTCTTATTCATCTTTCCATCTGACTGATACAGGTGAAGCATGAGTGTTTATTTATTTATTTTTAACCGAGGGGGGGGGGGGTTAGTTCAACAGTGAAGGGGTCCCTTACCCATAGTAGGAATGTAATTCAAGACGTCATTTTGTGGTGCCCTGCCACCTTGACCACCTAACGTTGAGGCCATTCCTCTATGTGTTGATTTCCTAGATGAATATGAGGTGGTCCCTTGTTTAGTTTAATTGTCTTGTTTCTGACTTGGTTATTGGCTTTCACTCAAGCAAAGTAACTCATAAACTACAAAGTTGGTTGTTGCCATTCTATTGGATGATAGAAGATGCCTATGCTTTCAATTCTGCAAAATCTATTTACTTTATGTTTTACATGGATCATATTGATAGTCAGTCTATGTTATTCAATTTTTGTTCTTATCTATTATTGATCTGACTGATTACATTTGCAGGTTGTATTCCTTTTGCTCTTGATGGGTGACTTATTCGTTGATGCTCTATATGTAACTCCGGGGCCCATTACATCTTTGCCTCTCAGATTTGCCCCATATATTCGTGTTATCTTTGTCATTCTGAATATCAGGTATGTTGATATGATCTTCATTTTCTTTTTGATAATTGAATTCTAGGTGTGCTTACTCTGTGATATGGATTTCTCATCAAGTGTCTTCTTATTTATTAACTCTTTTAGGTTATTTACATTAAACATCTATATAAGTTAGCTTTTTTGTGTGCAAAGAGTAATCAATATGTGTTCAGTGGAATGATTGAAATAACCTTCTGCTTTGATGCTTTCTTGAAGGATTTGTTTAGATGGACAGAACAACCTTTCAAACTCACGACTGCTGAAGTCTGATTCTGCATTGTGAATTCCATAATGAATCCAAAGATAACTTAAGATGATCTGGACCTTATGCAAGTTTACTGCCTCTGTTCTTTTGTCTTTGTAGCCTATCTTTCTCATAGCTCTTCCCATGATCTTTTTTGAATATTGAGGTATTTGAATGGAATTTTGGTCTAGCCTATCTTTCTCACAGTGCTTCCCATGATCTGTTTCGAATATTGAGGTATTTGAATGGAATTTTGGTCTAGATTTTGTGGAATTTCTGGCCTTTTATTTGGAGACTTGATACCATTATAAATACACTAATTCTAGATTATCGGGGGAAACTGATGTGTTCAAATTTGCCTCTTGTTTGGAGACTTGATACCATTATAAATACACTAATTCTAGATTATTAGGAGAAACTGATGTGCACAAGATTATCTTACGTTTTTAGGTGTGGATACTCCATGACGTAGGGTACAACACAAAGAACTGCCAACTATTAGGACATGGATGCCTATCCAAAAACCCCAAGTGTCTCCTTAGTCTTTTAGCTTGTGCATCAAAATGATTCTTTAATTCTTGTCTTACCTGGTTACTCAAGTTCTAGGAGTCTAGTTGAATTTTGGGAAAATTATAGATACCTCCCATGGATCCAATTTTCTAGGCATGCCCATCCCCTATACTTTTTAAATCACGCCACTAACTCAAATACTATTTATTTTTGCCGCCCCCCCCCAACAACAAAAAAAAAAGTAGAAGTAAAAAGTAATTTTCTAGGGATGAAAAAATCCTCCCTATAACCCACGTTTCTCTCACCACCCTCATTTTTTGTAAATGAAGTTTGTCTGGTATAGTGTGGCAGACATGCTTCTGGTCCGTATGTACCTGGTTGGGCGCACTTTGTGCGGCTTGATTTATTTCCTTGAGAGAAACATGTCTTGTAGGCAGGGGTATTTTCATCCTAAAAAAGAGCTACTTTTTTACTTGGGGGTGGGTGCAAAAGTAAATAGTATTGGGGTCAGTGGTGTGATTTAGAAAGTATTGGTGGTGGGCATGCTTTGAAGGTTGGGTTTAGTAGGGTATCTATAATTTTCCCTTGAATTTTTATGAATTAGATAAGATTGGTAACTTTTTTTTTCTTTTTGATGTATATAAGTTGTGATATGTTCATTAATATTCTTTTTTCCCATTTCCCCTTTATATGAGAAAGGCTTTGAGCAGTAGTTTAAGAATCTGTGATCTAACTCGAAATCGTTTGCATTGGATCATAATCAGTAGATCTCTGGTTCTGGAGGCTCACAAAGTGGAGACTATAGTGAACTGGGTTATTTTTCTTTTGGACGCATGCTATTTTTGAGTCCCAACTAATTTATCAAAAATCACTCCAGATCGATGTTATTCCCCTTTTTACCTTCTTTGTTTAGAAAATGAAAAATCTATGCCTTTTTATTTCTCATCCATCTTAGTCCTGAATTGGAGCCTTCTGCTCGTATTTGCAAGATCCAAAGCAATTTTTTTGGAATCATAGACCTATTTTTCCAGAGAATTCCAGTGGACACTTTAGAGAGAAATGTTGAGAAAAATTGTAAAAATACAATCCCAGTAGACATTTTAGAAGATGCAACATCTTGAAGGTCTGGTGGGAAGTTGTGAATATCATCATCAGAGCCTTTTCCCAACTATTTGGGGTTGGCTACGTGAATCCTGGCCCGCCATTCTACTCTATTAAAGGGCCATATCCTTAGTGAGGCTATAAGTCCTCATATCTTTTCTCACTACTTCCAAACATGTCTTTTTGGGCCTACCCCTTGCGCTTTTTAAGCTTTCCACTTGAACTAACTTGCACATCCCAACAGATGCTGTATCGGGGTTTGGTGGAAACCTGTAACGAAGAAAACATAAGGGCAAAACCTTGTACAGGAAAGGGTACAACATCTAGTTGTAAAAACAATGACCATTTTAGAAATGTTACAGATGTGGATGATAGTTCCGTGAAAAAGGTTCACTAAACCTACACCCAAATTTGGCAGATGTTCAAGATGAAATTGGAACATCTATTTCAAACTTTTTACCTCTTTTTTTGTCGGATTGTTAGTCTTCTATAGAACTACAATTTTATGGGTTTATTTATTAATCTAGTAGTTTTTGATATTTTGAGATCCTGATGCATGACATTTCCTTTTCATCATGGATGGGCTTTGGAGTTATTGACATGATGTTCTCTTTGACCCTTGATGCTTAGGGAGTTACGGGTTTGTATGTTGACATTAGCTGGAATGGCACAGGTGTACTTTGATGCCTTGGTAATCTCCTTTTCCTTGCTTCACCTTATGTCCACTTTTAAGTTTAAAACTTCTGCCAGTAATTTCTATACGAGTATAGTTTTAACAATTGGCAACACAATCATTTTGACATCCTTTGGGAATTTGATATGATATGTAATACCTAAAATATTTTCTGCTGCCGCATGTTCTAATATACATAGCATTCCATTACTCAATGCTCTTGTTATTCTGAAATTGTTTGTATAGTGCTCCGATTAATTTTTACCTAATTAGTTTTTCAGCTTTGTTTTGGATGCAGGCCATGGGTTTCTTGTTTATGTTGTTCTCTAGCTGGTTGGCTTATGTCATATTCGAGGATACCATTCAGGGCTCTATGGTATTTAAATCCTATGGGGCAACTTTGTACCAAATGTTTGTTCTTTTCACCACGTCCAACAATCCAGATGTTTGGATTCCTGGGTACAAGTAAGCAAGAATCTATACAAGGATAATTTTTCATATTATTCAGTTATTTGATAGTTGTGATGCATCAATAAAAAATACAGAACTCCAAAAAATTCTTTGTATAAAGGCTATTGTTCAAATTGTAACTATCAAAATTTTTAGAAGTCAATTTATGTGGGGGATTTGTGGTGACACCTTCCATTTGGTGACTTGCACTTTATATTATATTTGTGGCTTCTCTCTCTAGTAACCATCAAGTTTTTGCGAGGTTTGCTTCATAAGTTTTTGTTCAATTAGTTGAGTATTATATCAGTACATGGCATAGAGAGAAATGGTATTGCATCGAAACTGGTTGAGTCTTATTATCATACCACTTCGCAAAACTTTTATGAACAGCTTAAACTTGGTTAACACATACACACTGTGGGTGCTTGTATAGGTCCAAGAGTGATGCTAGGTGATGATACCTACTTCCACTTCTTCATCATGCCTCCACTTCTTCATCATGCTTGCACTTTAGAACTATCTGTATAGTGATTTGACTATCATATTCATGGCAAAACTCACCCCATTCATATGAGTTAGTGGATTCAAATGGTCCAATACTCCAATTGCAATGAACAATATTTAAGTGTTATTGTGTTATTAATGTTTGAATTCCTTTGCTTTGTCTGTTTGAATTGCTTTGCTTTGTCCTTTGATGATTGTGTTAGTTAGTCAAGACATGCCAAATTAAGAATCATTTTTTTATGTACTATTTATTTTTATATATTTTGGATTTGTCACTGAAGGAGACTAACATTGTCAATTGAGTGTATGTTTTGACATATGGCCAAACTAATCACAATTATTTGCAGGAGTTCTCGGTGGTATTGCCTCTTCTTTGTGCTTTATGTGTTACTGGGGGTGTATTTTGTCACCAACCTAATTCTTGCCGTTGTTTATGATAGTTTCAAAGAGCAGGTATATTCTCATGGGATGCTATATTTCTCTTGCATTAAGTTTCGAATTTAGCACCATCAGGACCTTTTTGGCCATTGGTTATATCAAAGATAAGTAATGCAATATATATTCATATTTTCCATGGAAATCGTCAAATTTTGAGACGAGTCTGGTGGAATCTTTGAATTATGTGGACAGGTTATTTTCTTCTGATTGTATCTTGCAGCTTGCAAAACAAGTGGTTGAGATGGACACTTTGCGGAAAAATATCTTGACAGTAGCTTTTAATATTCTGGATGAACATGTAAGTGGGTCTTGAATTTTACTTTTGGTCTCCAGGTAGTTTGTATAACTTGTTCCTTTCCTTATATCTTGACATATATGTAGAGCATTCTTCTAATCTATTTTTATGAATTCCATATGCGGTCATTATGACGGAATCCTATTGTATTTGTGTGGCATTCATGTACAATTTTTGGAATGTACAAAATATGCAAGTTAAGCAAGAATTCAAAACTGTTGTTTTTTATTTATTTACTTCTTTTGCAATCAATGTCATAAAAAACACTTATTGTGTACATTTTGATCGTTTAAAGAAAAAGAAGAAGAAAGAGTGATCTGATCTTTGTGGGGGAATAATATATAGTTTTTTCTTTTGTGAATCTAGTTTCTGCAATAGTTCATTGTATTGCATCTCTTTCTTGATCTCATCCCCTTTTGGTGGGTACGTTTCTCTTCTTATTGTGTGTTGGCTACTCTTCAGGTCCTGAGGTGTGCGCATCACTTGTGTTATAGTGTTTTTTCTTGTGTTGTTTTTTTAATTTTTATTTTCTTCATGACTGTGAATTATAGCGCATCTCTTTTTCTCTTATGTCATTCTCCCTTGTGGTTTAAACCTGAAAAGGAATTCAATATATTATTATTGAATTAAAAGACAAGATGTCTCTGTATTATGGTAATTTTCCAATGTATAGTGGGTGTCACAATCTATAATCTTACACTATTGATAGCTCCAATTTATTTGAATTTTACTGAAATTTGTTCAAAAATCTTGACTGGTGGGTGCCACAATCTATAATCTTACACTATTGATAACTCCAATTTATTTGAATTTTACTGAAATTTGTTCAAAAATCTCGACTAGCACTTTCCTTACCCTTCTTTCTCATGAGCACAATTTCTACCTTGGCCTGACCCGTCTTGTAATCTAGACCACCAGGAAATCTTTTTCTGCATTTTTTCCACATGTTCGACTATAGTTGTTCAGTATTTAGTAGATTGAAGTATTTAGGCAATTGTTTGTCACCATGGCATTATGTATTTCTAATGCAGATGGGATGATTTATTGTCAGAGGCCTTGTGGATATATTGAGTGGGATTATTTCTTTTTTGTGTCAACAGAAGCAAGGTTTTCTTAATAAAGAGCAGTGTATATATCTTTTCGAAGAGTTGAATAACTATAGGTATGACTTCATCCCCATCCGTTTGTAATTTGTGAAACTGAAGTTCTTTTTTATATGGGTGTTACGTAGTGTGCAATTGTTATGACTTAGTCAATATTGGTATGACATGGTATTGCAGATGTGCCTGGCCGATGGATATGAATTGTTTTACTATTGCAAGGGCCACAAAGTTTATGGATACTATGTCATTGAGGAATGCGTAACAAAAAATATTTATTGTTTTGGAGTGTTAGGATCTGTAAACGATTTCAGAAAATATCTATGCATCCTCCAATATGATTTTGTCAAGTTTACAAAAACAGAGGTATATATTTTCATCTCACTTCTCTCGTACCCTTTAGTTCTGTCTACTTTAGCTCTATCCAGATTGCTTTGATCTGATATTCATTAGTGTAAAGTGAATAATGAGGTAGAAGGTTGTATGAGGATAAGTTCACTTCTGGTTTCATCAGGCTAACATAACCTTAAATTCTAGTATTCTACAATGAATGGATTGCAGGCTTGGTAAGAAAATGATGTAAATAGTTTCATCATTTTTATTTTATTATTTTTTAGATTTTTAGGTTTGGGGTTATATCGGGTTTTTGATCTTCTTTAGGGGTGTTTATGTCTTTTGTTGATTGTAGAGATTTTAGGGGTAGAATAGGAAAATTTATTTTATTTTAAAAGATAGTAATAAGGAAGCTAGAGAGAAAATAGGGAAGATACGGATTAGAGAGATTTATGGGATTATGTGAGGTTGAGAGAGAGAAGAAAGAGATTTGCGTGAGATAAAGAGAAGAGAAAAAGATAAAATGTCGGAGAGAAAGAGAGTGAGTGTTTGGTTTTCTATTTTATTTTTATTATTTCTTTTTAGTTTCTATTCAAAGGGAAAAAGGCCCTTTTTTGAGAATTGGTTATTTTTGATGAGTAAAGAAATTATTTTGGATCATGTGAAGAGATATTTAGGGTGGACACCTTTGTAGACCGTGGGAGAGGATATATTCTTTTACTTATTTATTTTTATATTTATTATTTTCTTCCTGCATCCATTGGTATCAGAGCCTTGAAATCCATACATCATGATACCATCACAAACATATACCGATCCAATTATGGAGCACTTGGATTGATTGGATTAAATATTTGAGAGACTCACAGAAGACCTGATAGAACATATTAGCAATGTAATACAATAAGGTCTACAAGATCTACTTGGTAATTTGCAACATGAGGAACAAGAACATTAAGAGGTAAATGTCAGTGCGAAAGATGTTGATAGCTCAAAAGTGCTACAAATTACGATAACCAATTATGAAGAAAAAGATACGTCACTTGCAGTACGTGACATGCCATCCTTTGGCTTTGAAGAAGAAATCAAGATTATGATTCGCATCCTAGAGTTCCCTTATAAGCTGCACATCCAGTATTTGATTTATGGGTTCATTGAAGAAGAAAAAATATCCAGACAAATGGTAGGACTGCATCACCAATTATTGCAATAGCCTCTAGAGAATATTAACTCAAGAAGCTCGTGGTCGAGCTTTTCCGAAAGGAGGGAGAATGATGTTATAGGTTTTATTTTATTTTTTTATTTATTATTTTCTAGATTTTTAGGTTTGGGGTTATATTTGGTTTTTAATCTTCTTTTTGTATGTTATATTGGGTTTTTAATCTTCTTTAGGGATGTTTATGTTTTATTGATTGTAGAGATTTTAGCGGCAGGAATGGAAATTTTATGTTATTTTAAAAGGTAGTGGTTATGAAGCTAGAGAGAAAATAGTAAATATAAGATCGGAGAGATTTATGGGATGTATGTGAGGTTGAGAGAGAGAGAGAGAAGAAGATAGAGATTTATGTGACATGAAGATAGAGGAGAGGGAGAAAATGTTGGATGGGCGGGGGAGAGCGAGTATTTGTGTTTTTTATTTTTTTATTTTTAATTTATATTTAAAGGCAAAAGGTCCTTTTTATTAGAACTGGTTATTTTTGAAGAGTAAAGATTGTCTTGGATCTTGTGAAGAGTAAAGATTATTTTTATTTATCATTTTCTCCCTGCATTGTATAAGTGGTGGCATGTATTGAGCTATAGATTGTGGAGATTGTATAAGTGGTGGCATGTATTGAGCTATAGATTGTATAAGTGGTGGCATGTACCAAAGAGAAAGAAGAGAGAGATGAGAGGAAGAAGTGAGAGAAAAGTTGGGGAGAGGGAAAGTTGGAGAGAGAACGTAAGAAGATGGAGAGAGGTGGCTGAAGGCGGTCCTGTTAGGGTTTCATAGCCTCCACGCCTATCTATCTTATTTACAAAAAGAACTTATTTATAAAATTAGTGTAATACCTTATTATTGTACTAATGTTCTTAAGAATATAAAAAGGACGAGAATGTCCTAGTTGCCCACAAACGAGACACATAACTAAAATAATTAATCTTCAACACTCCCCCTCAAGCTGGAGCATAAATGTCACGCGTGCGCAGCTTGGAACAAATCATCTGAGTCTGGTTACGACCAAGAGCCTTGGTGAATATATCAGCTAGTTGACCATTTGACTTCACATATGGAGTAGATAACTGCTTATTGGCTACTTTCTCCTAATTAAAATAAAAATCCACTTGAATATGCTTTGTTCTCTAATGGAAAACTGGCTTCTTGATTTTCACAAAGCATCTCTATTGGCTCAGTAACTATGAATCCTATCTCTTGCATCAAAGTTCTCAGCCACAATAACTCACATGTAGAGTGAGTCCTTGCACTATATTCAACTTCTGTGCTAGATCTGGCTAGTAAATTATATTTCTTACTCTTCCATGTCACCTAGTTTCCTCCAACAAAAGTACAATAGCTTATAGTGGATCTTCTGTCTGATGGAGAGCCTGCCCAATTGGCATCATAATTTCTTTCAATGCTGAAATAGCCACTTTGCTTGTAGATATGTCCACATCCTGAAACCCCTTTGAGACATCGCAAGGTTCGCCTCATAGCATCCCAATATGGTGTCCTGGGAGAATGCATGAACGGCTCAGTACACTCATTGCAAAGGCTATGTCTGCCCCAGTAACTGTCTCCGAATAAATTTTGAATGATCCACGTGGTTTATTGAAACCCATATGCTATAACAATTTCGCTTCTCAAACATGCATGTGGGAATTGCTTTAGGCCATAAATGGCAATCTTCAACTTGCATACCTTGTCTTACTCCCCTTGAGCCACAAACTCGGGCCGTTGCTCCAGGTACACCTCTTCTTGTAAATCACCACGAAGGAAAGTGTTTTTAACATCAAGTCGCCACAATGGGCACCCCTTGTTTGCTGCTGCAGATATGAGCACTCGAACATAATTAAGTTTGGTAACAAAAGCCAATGTCTTAGAAAATCAATATTCCCTTTGCCACCAACCTGGTCTTTAACCTTTCCACAGATCCATGTGGCTGATGTTTTAACTGCATAAATCTAATGACATCCAACATGCCTCCTTCATGCTGGCAAATCAATAAGCTCCCATGTGCCATTTGATTAAAGTGCTGCCAATTCTTTATCCATTGCTCTCTTCCACCACTCATGAGAAAGAGCTTCTTGATAAGATGTGGGTACGTGAATAGATTAAAGTGACATAGCAAAATTCTGTAAGAAGACAACAAATTTGTAAAGGTAATAAAATGAACAATTGGATGTTTAGTACAAGATTGTTAACCTTTACAAATGGATATTGGAAGATCAGCATGATCAAGCACAAAAGTGAGATCATGAACTAGCATTGGTCTCGCTGAGTTGGTGGTAAGGGCGTGTTCTTCACTTTCTTCCTCATATATACCTTTTGGGACTGTTCCTGTGGACATTAACAAGAGTAGGAGAGGCTAGACGCTTGAGGTGGTGACAAAGAACTATCAACAGGAATAGGAGAATGAACTGAAGAAGAGGAAGGAGAACATACTTTATTATGTGAAGTCTGCCCTTGAAAGGATAAAAAAAATCCACGTCAAGCATTCGACCCTGATCAGAAAAATATGGAGTATCCTAATTCCTAAAAAAAAGGTGACATTAATACAATAAAATGCTTTCTCAAACCAGAATGATAGCATTGATAACCTTCTGTGTACTAGAATATCGAAAAAATACACAATTAATTGCTCGAGGATCGAACTCATCAGGCTTGGGACCCAAAACATGAACAAAACAAACATAATCAAATACTTTCTCAAAAAAACAAACATACTCAAATACTTGAGGAAGAATTGGAAATAAAGGAGTATCTAGAAAGAGAATAAGGTCTGGTAATAAAGGAGTATCCTTTTTGTCTATTTGATTCCTCATTTATTTGTCCAGAGTCTAGATGGATTGTGTTTCACAAACTCGTATTCATTCTAATATTTGTTCACAAAACTGCTATGTGGTATGTATATAATTTTCAATAATTGTGCTGTGGCATTTTTTGCAGGTCTTTGCCAAGAATTTTGAGAGATGATTTTGAATGTATCTTTTACGAACTTGATGATAGTGGGGATTTTAAGGTAGATCTACCATTTCTTCATTTTCTAAGAGCTGAATGAAGAAACCTTAGACTTTTGTATTTGCTAGTATTCTTCACATGAGGTTCAAACATATGGTTCTCATGGAATCTATTGGCATCTTTAGCTTCATTTTGTATGTTTCCATGGTTGACATGTGGCACACTTTTTTTTTTTTCCCTCCCCTCCTTTTTGATCTGAAGTTAGTGGTGCGTTTTGAACTTAGAGCAGTCCAATTGTCAATGCTGTGACCTATGAGGCCAGCCTTATAATTATACTACCTTATGTTTGTACAAGTCATATGTATGCATAAACGAAGAAAAACAGGTATTGTTGATTACATTGATGAGCCTACAAAGATAATGCCACCATAAGCACACAAGCATGTATGCTTTAAGGATACAAGATCAAAAAGATAAAAAACACCTCTCATGCATCTAGTAAAAAGTTGTTTATTAACCAACAAAATTCTGGCCTATTTTGTATTTAAGCTTGCGAACAATCTCGATCCCTGTCCCTACTTGCAACTTTGTTGGTTCAAGTTGTTTGTTTGCATCTCTTGGTAGAGTTTGGCTTCTTAGGATGTCCTAAACCTCTTGGCAAGTCCCTTGTCTAGGATTGTTCGTGTCGTGTGTACCCAGCTGCATGTGTCCATAGCATTTCTTTTCTTTGGGATTTTTTGTGATGGCCTTTTAATAAAATGTCGCTACTTATTGGTTCAGGGTACTAATGGTATTTGCATATAAGTCCTGTTTGGATGTCCCGATAGCAATGCCCAAACCTTACCTTTACCTTGCTTTTGGGGCACCGTGCAGGTAGGCATCTGAGAATGGTCATAACTAGCCCCTCACTTGGCTTCCCTTTTCTGCATTATATATGTATGTATGTTGTTTTTTTTCATTGCTATTGTTAGAACCCTGCCACTGGCAGTGCTTTGCTATTCCATTCCTGGAGTTGCCGTGGCGAATAGTGGCGCTCTAAACTTGGCATACAACTTATTCTAGTGCAACTCTTAGGCGGAGATTTAATGCTGGAAAAAAAAATGTTTAGAAGTTATGCATGTGCATACTTTATATCGATAACATAAAATAAGTTACAGACATGCAAAACATGCATATCATCATCATTGTCTAGAACCTTTCCCAACTAATTAGGGTCGACTACACGAATCCTGGTCCGCCATTCTGTTCTATTAAGGGCCATACCTTCAGTGAGGCTATAAGTTCCCATATCTTTTCTCACTACTTCCAATCATGTCCCTTTGGGCTTACCCCTTACCCTTTGTGAGCCTTCCACTTGAATTAACTCTCACCTCCTAATAAGTGCTGTACTGGGTGTGCGCGACACATGGCTAGCCACCTAAGTCTACTCTCTCTCATCTTATCACCTATTGGTACCACACTAAATTTTCTTGAATGTATTCATTTCAAATTCTATCCCTTCTTGTCTTGCCTCTAATCCATCTCAATATCCTTATCTCAGCTACACTCATTTTATGGGTATATTGTTTTTTGACTGCCCAACATTTCATCCCATAGAGCAAAGCTGGTCGTACAACTGTCCTATAAAACTTTCCCTTCAGCTTCATTGGTGTGCGGCAATCACATAAATTCGGGTTGCACATCTCCACTTCGCCCACCTAGCTTTAATTCTATGTGCGACATTTTCCTCAATCTCTCCATTTTCCTGTATAATTGACCTAAGATATCGAAAGTTTTGGTATTTCGTGGCCGTCAATTTTAACTACTTCCTCGTTTCTGCTCCTATTATTACTAAACTTGCATTCCATGTAACTTGTCATAGTCCGGCTAATTTTAAAACCTTTAGATTTCAGAGCATCCCTTCAAAGTTCTAACTTTATGCAAATCGTACATGTATAATACAAAATGTGCTTTGCAATCAAATATTTAGTTAGGATATTTTTAGTTTCTTAGCATGTGTCTGAAGTTTTATCACCACAACAAGACTAAGAAAAGTTGCCAAGGTTCATCTTTTGTTGCTTGGAATGATGATTTGAGTTTCCACATATAACTTTCTATTGATTTTAAGGTAAATTTTGAGAAGATTAAATTGGTTTACTGCTGCATATTATTTTAATTTGCTTTCAAGTCGTTTCCTTGTTGGATATTTAGAATATTTATTTTTACAACACCCATTAGTTCACGTTATTTTCTGTCAACTACAGATAAATTGTGATGAATTTGCTGACCTTTGCAATGCTATTTCTCTGAGATTCCAAAAGGAGGCTACTGTAAGTCTCTTTTCTGTTATATCAAAGAATCTATACCCTCTTATGTGACATACCTGACTCCATTAACTATCTGTCATATTGTTAACATCATGGAACTCTTTACAGCCTTCATGGTTTGAAAAGTACCCTAGGTTTTATCATTCTCCTATGTGCGAAAAGATGAAGTCGTTTGTGTGGAGCGCTACATTTGAATACATCATCATTTTTGTACTACTGCTGAATCTAGTGACAGTAGTCATTGAAACCACGGTATGGTCACGTCTCATGTTCCTTTTCATTTGATTTATGCATTATATCTTCATTTATGTTATACGCAATTTAACTTGTTTTGAGTTATGTTGAACCGTCAATGTGAATCCTCCATTGGCGAAAAATTAATGAATCACATGATATTTTGGACCTTATGCTGTGTTGTTGGAGGATTTAAGAAGATTTTTGTGATTCGTATGGTGTGACTTTGGAGAATTTCAATTAGCCTTTCTTGATTGTATTCAGTACTTAATGGTTTTATGCCTTATGTTTTTATTAATCTTTTTATTAGTTAGTGGGTTCTGATCTTTGGACATTGTGCTACAGTTCAATGCCCTAACGACTGGCCAAGTTGATGCAAGCTAGGAAGAGAGAAGATCGTAAATTAGGTTTTCTCATAGATTGAATCATTTAATTCAAAATCCGTCACTTTATTTTTTAGGCAACATAGGGACTTCTTATGGACTCCATAACTAAGTCTAGATGCCTCGAAAGACCCCTCACCATAGACAGGAGGACTAGAAGCCACCTAAGAACCCATATAAGCATTGACGATGTATATAATTCTCATCTCAAACAATACATTGGAACTCATCAAGTGATAATTTTTAATTAAAAACACTATTATCCTCTACCCAACTTGCCCCAAGTTAATTTATTGATTATTTTAATTATCTACTAAATATTTCCTAAACAGCCCCTAAATCTCTGTAGAACTGAATTCCCTTATCTCTAGCTACATCAGTCTACCTCGGTTGAAGAGAACTCTCACCCAGTTTTCAAAATCTTTACCACGCTTCCCTTCCAGTTCATTTGAGCCTTAGATTTTACTTTTGGTAGTTGGTGGTGTATTCCCATCGCTTGCTTTGGGTCTCTTTTAGATCTCCACACCTCAACAGCCGGCTAGTTATCAAACTGTTGACTGCATTCTTCAAAAACAAGAGTTATAATGGATTGAGAAATCCTCTCATAAAAGGATCTTATCTCTTCAAAGAAGGATGTTCATCCACACGGTGAGATTTCAAGCTCTTTGTAGTATAAATTCATATGTCTATCCAAAGTAGGTTTCATCTTAAGCACTTCCAGGATTGGAACTTCTTCATCACAGATACAAGTTGTTCCCGATCAACAAAACTTTTCACCGTGGATGTCAAGGTTGAGAACAGCATCCCAACTCACCCCCATGGTCCAGTACTCCGGTCATCCCATCTCTGAATCTCTCTCCATCCAGCTCTATTCGCCCATCAAGGTGATGGAAGGGGTTCTCATTGGTTTCTGAAGGATCCTCCAAATGTTATCCATTTTTATGTTGGGACTCTGGTTGGTGCATTTGTCAAATGCTCAAATTTTACTTGAATTTCTTGAATCTCTCCCTCTATGGGCATTTTTCGTTGGTACCTTGAGCACAACCTCCCCTTCCTACTTCGCGATATTTCAGTTGACTTCTTGATGATCGAGGTCTATTCTGTTACCAAATGATGCAAGCTAGAAAGAGTGAAGGATAAGAACACAAAATAGGTTTTTCTCTTACTAGGGTTGGTAATGGGCCCAGACCTGACCCAGTACCCACCGGGTATACCTGACACGGTCGGGTATGGGTCCAAACCTTGGAGCCACGGGTAGGGTCCGGGTCCCATATATTGGACCCGAAGATTTTTGGGTACGGGTCTGGGTACTTGTGAACAAGCTCCATACCCAACTTGGGACCCGCAGCTTCCCACTTGTTTAGGAACCTACCCTTCATTTTTATAGGATAGCCCCTCATATTACCTTTCTAAATCCTGGGATGTGGGATTAAAAGTTTTTCTCAACCCACAATGCAACCACAATTTTCTCTCTCTCTCTAACCCCTCCCACCTACGACCCAATAATCTAAACCAACAATAAAGGATGGATCTGAACCGTCCATTAAATGAACGTGAGGTACGGATCCACAACGTTTGTTGTGTTTTCAGTGATACGTATGGGGAATCCTTCTAAGCAAGGGAAGTGGGAGGCAGGCCTTGACCAAAAAGTAAATCCACGTCGTGATCAAGCATTAGGGGTATAGAGTGGACCTTTTCCAAGAAAGGGCATACGACAGGCATTTCCCACGTGCAAAAGTGGATCTTTTCCAAGAAGGAAATAAGTATGTACAAAGTAAAAGTATTTACAAAGTAGAAGGAGAGAGAGGCTGTGATCTATTAAGATTAGTCCCACATCGATGGGAGTAGGAAGAAATAAGTAGGTTGAGATCTATAAATATAGGGGGCATTGGGGTGTTTGAGGCAATGACGCACGGCCTATTTCTAAACTCTGTTATTGGCTAATATTGGGTACGGGTCCGGGTCTTAGGTCCATAGTTGCCCGTCGGGTACAGGTCCGAGTCTGGGTTCGGGTACATTTAATTTAGACCCGCCGGGTCCATGTCCGGGTACAACTGGACTCGACCCATACCCGACCCGTTGCCACCCCTATCTCTTATATGTAATACAATATCTTCTTATAGATTCCAAAGCTAAGTCTAGATGCTTCTGAAGTCCCCTTACCAAGTCCTCATACATTGGAAAGTTCAAGGCCGCTTAAAAACCCTCAAAGCATTGGTTACATAGAATTTCTGATATTTATAACAAATTGGAACTCATCCGGTAATAATTTATTTGATCAAGAATACTATTATTCTCTAGCTCATTTGCCTCTAATTTGTTGATTATTTTAATTAACTGTTAAATATTTCCTAAACTGCCTTTAGTTTTCCTAAAGAGTAATAAACCAGAGTACCCGTGACCAGATCTACATCACATGGTCTTAAATCTCAATATTGTTGTGTTTACTTGACCGGTATTGAAATGTTGCATGCACTTCTTTTGGTTAGTAACTCTGTTAATGCTTTTAAAATCATATACAAATAGCGAAGCAAGAGTGATGCTTTAGGCTGGCGGTTGTTTCGCAATTGGAAGTTGGAATCAGAACTGGAAACTTCCAATTTTGAAATCTATAAGTTGGAACTTTGAGTATCTACTAATGGAAAATACTGTGTTTGGCTAATTTTTCTGGAATTTTTGGGATCTTGGAAAACTGTGTTTGATTTAAGGTGAAATTTTGTAAACTTGGAGATTTGAAAATTAGCTAGTTTTATCATTCATTGAAATTTTCATTGATGGGATGGTGCTGTTTGTCGAATAAATTAGATTTTAAAATCATAGCTCATACATGGTAGGTCTAATGAAATGGACGGCCTAGATCACCTAAAAAAATTCTAGGATGTGTAGAGAGCATGTCTAAGTATTTAAGTTTTATCTTTTTGTACACATCAGATTGAAATTTTGTGCGCTTATACGTCTCACCCTCACACACCCATGAAAAATATAACAAATATTTGGAAAAAAATAGAATAACTGAAGTCCTCACTGATGGTTGACAGCACGTCTGAGTATTTCAATTTTGTTTTTCCACTATACATTGGATTGAGTTAAAATTTTCCTCACACACTGTAAAAAATATAACATATTGGATAAATAAAATGACTGAAATACCTCTAAAGCTTTCAAATAATATTTCATCGAAATGCTAAATTAAATTTTAGTCTTTCCCAGTGTTCATAAAGGCGGAGGTGGCTGCTTAGGCGGTCAGGGGCCCTAACCATCTAGGCTGCTGGGCGGACCTTTGGTGTTTTTTTTTGTTTTTTGTTTTGGCAGGGAGGGGGAGGAATGACTAGTATCTATGCGGCATGGTCACCGTGTGACAGGACCAGCCAGTCACCTCTCTCTATACACAGTCTCGCTCTCTATATAGAATGCAGCTTAGGTTTCCTTCCTTTGATTGGCTCACTGTCACATTTTCTGTCGCTAAACATGGCTTCATTTTCCTTCCCTTGGTTAGATCTTTCTTCTCACACTCATGCACATGTGAAAAATATAAAAGAATATTTTCTAAAAACTAAAAGGATTGAAATACCCAAACAATTTGAGGGTTATTTTGTCAATTTGTTTTATTTGAATTATTGCCTTTGATGTGTACATGCCCTCCAAATTTTATCTCAATCCTAGTTATGTATAAAAAAAAAAGGGATGAAAATTAGGTCCCACATTTCGACATATAGGTGCAAAATTTCTAATTGCCGTACAACCCTGTAAGAAATTTTCTTAATAACATGTCTTGTGCCGTCAAACCATTTATTTGCGTCAACTTTTTATTTGCTTCGGAAAGCAATGCCAGTTAATGTCTTCAAGCTGCTTCTCAGAAATAATCAAGCTATTTCTCTGTAGTTCTCTTGAGTTGGACATCATTCTATACGAGTAATTTGAAGCATATTTGCATTTTATTGAAGTTTTACTTCGTATTAATTATAAACTCTATGTGGGTTTGTAGCTGGATTTTGCAAACAGCTCTGCTCAAATGATGTGGCAAGGAGTTGAGTTTGTTTTTGGTAAGTGGTCATTGGATATTCTTCCATATTCTTGGCATTCCTTTTTTTCTTTTTCTATTTTTCGAACAGACTTCTCTGCATTGTTCCAATTTTAGCGGATGTCTCCAAAGAGACAGGAAAAGGCCATATTCCTGGCATTCTTAGTTACTTAGTTTGCTGTCATTTACAATTTACTCGTACTTTTGTTTTACTGTTGGTACAGTGTTTTCTTTAGTAGAAACTATAGCATATGCTAAAATAGTTTGTTGTAATTTGGAGAGACTAAATAATCTTCAAGCGGGGCTTTATGTTGTCTCTTTTGAAGATTTTCTTGTGTGACAATCTTGTGATTACGAATATTACATCCTATCTAAACGTAGTAATGGAGAATGAAGTAGTCTTTGTTTATATTGTTTCTTATACCACGATATGGTGAGGGATATGTCTTTTTAGGCGGGTCCAAGTATGGAGTGGGCATTCTTTGAGATGAAGAGTAATGTCGTTATAGGTTTGTGGTATCCTAGCTTCTTAGTGTGAGCTGGTTATCCAAAAACCCCACATTGTAACTGAACATAAGCATTGGTGGTTTAACTTGAGTATTTGAGAGGAGAAGAATTAAAGTGATTATACTTTAGACCTGCAAATGACCATAGTTAGCTAGAGCAGGCTGGCTACAAACAAGGGCAATGGCAAGTTCTTTTGTCACAGATTAGAGTCTCCATCTTTGTTCTTTGGCTGAAATACCTCTCCTCATCCATCGAGGTGAAATATGTGCTTTCACCTACTTCTCAGGAATTTCGGCTCAAACCTTTCCAATTTATCATTATACTGTCACGTCTTGGAAGAAAGACAAAAATAGACGAGTAGCCAGGTAGTTGTAATAACCGTAATCCCCCAACAGGGAGGAAGCTTGCTCTTCCAGATAGTTTACTTTCCGTTCTTTCAATCAGTCGATCCCACAAGATCTTCGGGGGCAATATTGCTGCTTGAGATATCATTTAGCTATTGAGTAAGACTGTCATGATTAGCATGTTAAAAATGAGCCATACAAGGGTTACGAGTTCTCTCATTACTGAAAATTGAAGTGAACATTATGCAGCCTAGTGGTACAACAACAAAAATATCCATGAATTTGATTATGAATGAAATGATTTATAATGACTAGTAATTTATGAAATGCCATTGTAGCAATGTGCGTGCATAGATTCTCTCACACACTTGTGTTGCCAATCATCCTCCAACTTGAGCTGCAGATCAAGGAGATATTTTATGCTTAGCAAGAAGTATTGATCACAGGTTTCCACTTTCCAGAAGTTTGGTTTTAAATTCCATTTCATGGAAATCTGGGAACATTAGAAACCGATTTTACTTTTGGAATTTCTTTGCACCCACATGAATGGTCCTTGGGGAGTTATTAGTTCTTATTTATTTTGTTCAAACCTAGAAACATTTATGATGCTCCAGTTGTATAATTACTCAAGCCTCAGCTCCTTGGTTGGCATTTTTCGGCTGCCTCTAGTAGAAACTGAAGTACCTGCAAAGCATAAATGTAACCTAAACCGAAAAATTTTCGAAGATGGATAATTTGGTTGATCTGAAAGTTAATAAAGCAGAACATGTATTTAATAGAACAAAAGTTTTTGCATTATGGCCATCGGAAGTGATTGATTATGTTTATTGAGGATGGTACAGAGAAGATTGGGTGCTTTATATATATATATATATGCTACTTTTAGGTTTAGATTATTAGTAATTTTTTAAAGAGAAAAATTGTTTGCTAATGGAGAATATCATAATACATGTTGGTGTTGGCCAGTATGCTTTTCAAAGGTAATTGAAAAGTAATCGAGATGAGCTTCTCTGTGAGCATGGTTGATGTCTATGCTGCTGCTTGTGAGGTTTTTTTTGCGATTCATAGAAATTAGGAAGCACTTTTCAGATACTACCATGATGGAGGTTAGTCTTGTATTGCCTCAGAGATTCTGTTTGATTCATTGTTAGGTCTGAATTTCATTTTGATTGTGTTGTCCATTTTAAACTACATACAGCTATACTCCTCAAGACATTGCTTGTTGAAACTTGAAACAAAAAACCTTCAAATCAAATACAAATTATTTCCACCATATTAGTTCCCATATGGAAAACCCATAACGTCCCAATCTCAGAAGTGATACAAATTTTCCAAAAGACATATAGAGTTGGTTTTAAGAGTGAAATTGTACTCTATATATTATAGTTTACAAATATGAAGAAAACATCATACGTGCCCATAAACTTTAGAAAAATCACGACATTATTTTCTTGATTGCTTCATGTTTTCATACTTTTTTTTTTTTGCCCTTTTCGCTTAATTGTTGCTTTGATCTTCTTTTTTCAACCTAATGTTTTGAAAGGAGTGGCTATGTGGAACTCAAGGTATTAAATTCATTTTTTTTTTTCTTTTGATCAATATACCTGAATTCCACTTACATAGGCCATTTTATGTTGCTGTAAATTAAAATGCTACCCTACATATAATCTAGGATGTTTATTTTCACTCCCAAAAGAAGTAGAAACTATCCATGAGTTTTAAACAAACTTTCACTATTATTTTTTAGTACAATACATGTTCCTGGAAATTCATAAAAAAAAAGAAATACTACTGAAAATTAGTTAAAACAATACAATACATGTTCTTAGAAATTCACAAAAAAAAGAAATAATACTAAAAATTAATTAGAACTACTAGGTAGACTTATTGAAAGATGTCTGGAGTTACCCTCATAGGTCTAGGTATAACTTGCACCTGATTCCCTGACCGAAGACACTTTTACTGGAAATTTTGAGATAGGGAAGCTTTATAGGTAATATTTCGCTTTTTAGAGTCTTGGAGAGCTATAAAATCAACTAGGTTCTATAGAAATCCCATGTGAGCAAACTTGGGCTGAGCTTGTGAGCTGATCTCTCTTTAGGTTGGTTGTCACCCTTTTTTTTCTTCAAAATACAATAAGCTTTACTTAGGGTTTTGAAAGTTCCATCTTTCCTCCTTTTTTTTTTCTTTTGATAAAACTCACTCCAACAAGAGGAGAGAGAGGGTGGGGTGAAAAAATATGAGAAGAGGTGCGTGAAAGAGAATAGGAGAGAGGGTTGCATGAAAGAGAAGAGGAGAGACGGTGGCATGAGAGAGGGAGAAAGAATTTTATTGCATGAGAGAGAGATTCTTGTTGTGTTTAGAGATGGAGTTCAAATCTTGTTTAAATAGAAACAAAATCTATTTCCTATTTTGAATAGGATTCCAATCTAAGTGTGTTTTATTCAATTTTCAGCTAGACTTTTAAGATAATTAGAAAATCTGTGGGGTGATATTAATCAAAGCCATCCGTCTCACAAATCAGCCATCATGAATTTGTGTAGAAAGATAGGAACATTATCCCCTTATATTTTAACCCAAATCCAACTCCTTTTTAAATTTGAAATATAACCAAACTTTATCATTATCTAAAAGGTGTGGTTTGTGTAGAGCCTAGGCTCTAAACAATCAAATTAGAGCCCACCTTCAAAAAGTGTTGAGAAATGTGGTTTCAATACTGGAAATCTTTGACTAACCTTAAAATATATTTTCATCTTTAATTATAAAATTTAAAGCTTCCAAAATAGAGTAGATCGAGTAGATCTATGAAAACTTGAATAACTTAAAACTTGATGGTCCAAAAATGCGTTACAAGATGTACTATTTCCAAAACTTGGAATCCCTTTTTTTTTTCAAGTCCATGCATCTTGATGTTGAGATGATCAATTTGAGGATATTTGGGCATCAAAACAACCTCTTCTTGTGAAATTTTTGAGGTAGGGTCTAATTTGATTGTTTAGAGCCTAGGCTCTATATAAATTTTTCCCTGATCTAAATCTTCGATAATAAAAGATAATTTGAATTTTAAAACTCCCATAGTATAGGGAACCAAATCTAATTTAAATTAAAAAGATTTCCTATTTTTACAAATTTTAAATTTTAAACAACAGTAAGAAATTTTGGGGCGTGCCCCCTTTTCCTAAAAAAAGTGGCGTGCCACTTTTTTGCTTAAAATAAATTGGGCATGGCCCACTACAGGGTAGCACATGGTCCCCACATATAAACAAAATACACAGACATGCGGGCCTGGATCCTTGGTTCCACATGTGTTATTTTAAGTTTTAAAAATTTCAGAAATACCCTTTTAGATGAATATTATAGCAAAAATAATATTTCAAACTTTTAAAAAATATTTAAAAATCATAAAAGTATTTATAATATTAAAATAAAATTTACTAGGAGTGGATTGGTATTAATGGGTCAAATTAACGACAATAAAGGTACTCCACTCGCCGAAGAACCATGATCTACTACTGTTTTTTTTATCCGACCCAACAGAGACCCATATCCTACACTCTCAAAGTACGGGTTCTTGATTGGCTTGTTAAAGCTGGACAATAAACAGTGGGATTATGATTCTGGAATGTGAATTTCAGTTCCCCCATTGAAGAGCAAGTCTTGCACTTGTCACCATTGTGTAAATGGGGATCCCACTATCCACATATGCACGTGTCCCTTGTAGGGCTGGTTCCCAATAATGTGGCTGTCATGTATACATATTATGCAAAAGTTTGTTGAGGCTTTGGCCGTTGCTCTCATAGGCCTACAACTCCACACAAGAGGCCACATAATTCTCATGGCCTATGAATTTGCACAAAATGTAATTTATTTAGTCAGTGTAGCCTTATTTGGGATGTTCACAACGCCTTCTTCTCCACATAAATATGATCAAACATTTCCAAATCATGGTCCTTGCCAATAGGATCATCTGTATCTGTATAAGATACAAAAAGAAACTCCAAATATTTGATGTATTTCTCTTTGATTGAGATTTCAATTCTACCTACTGTTAAATTAGATATCTTACAAGTAGAATCCATTTTTTTTATCCGGTTCCCCCACCATCACAAACCCCAGTTAGACAGCTAGAACAAAACTATTCTTTTGGACCCATGGAACAACTCTCCGAGCTCTTTTTCCTTTTTGGAAAATACTAGAGCTAAACAAGTAACCTATTGAATTGAAGGGCTATACAACTTGCGGCCATATACAAAAAAATTTCATATGAACAAAAAAAAAAATGAAAGGTTGATACGTGGGCTCTCTCTGTCTCTACCTCTCCCTCTCTTTCTCTCTTTCTCTCTCTCT
>NW_006500356.1:3184045-3207271 GCF_000471905.2 Amborella trichopoda | reverse complement strand
TATCAATATATATATATATATATATATATATATAGCTAGGTGAGAGGGGAGATGCATATAAAAAATTTGAAGTGATTTAATCATAGGAATCATGAGTTATAACCTTTCTTTTAGGAGAAAGGTTTCTATACTTCCCCACAATATAGAAGATCTATGTTTCTCCTACCATCGAGCCATGTAATTTTGATCAAGAGAGCCACTCACCATTTGATTTTTATTTTTAGTTGTTTTTTATTTTTAGTTCTCAAAGCATTTTATTTTTAGTTTTTTTTATACAAATTGCATGAATATGAAATTCGGTATGTTCCATCTTCTCATTAGGGCGCTCCTATAAAAAATATTAAAAATAATTTTTCAATAAAATATAATGACCAAAATACCCTTTGAAACTTTTAGGGGCATTTTGGTCATTTTATTTTATTGGAAATATTTGTTCTATATTTTTCACTAGTGCGAGTTTAATAGAGGATTGGACATCCAAAATTTGGTGTCAAAATAGTTTATAAAAAAAAATTAAAAAAAAACATTATAGAGATGTGGCATTGTGATTGGGACAATTTTAGCCCTCCATCTAGAATGGAGGGTTGGATAATTGGAAGTATATAAGTTTTATGTTGTAGGAAAAGTATAGAAAGCTTGTCCATCTTTTAGATAAAGAAAACTTGGTAGTTGCTATAAATTTCTTCTCCATTGTTGGACCACGTATACAATGTGTAGTTTTTTGGCAAAAGTTTGGTGCTCCTTTAGTAGTCAAACAAAAATAATTGCCAACCACCAATTGAATATTAGTTTTGATTAGTCCTTGACCGAAATAGATTGTTTTTTGTAGTTCAATAGGGATACCCCCCTATCAGTAATAAGAATGGAACTCAAGTCGTCCATTCCTAAACTAAGAGACTAATACCAGCCAAAGGTGCCAGTAGGCCGTCCAATAAGTCTTTAGTCTCTTTATCCATTTCTGAAGTCCAACTGGGTAGGGATGGACCTAGACTCGACTCAAGTCGGGGTATCCAAAATTTGGACCCGATGGGTCGGGTTCAGCTTCAAATCTTGGCCCTAAATACTATTCAAGTCCGGGTCAATGTCCATGTAGACCCGATCCCCATTTTAATAATATTTAAATAATATATATATGAAATATATTTAAATGTATAAATATTTTGATTTTTGAGTCGGGATCGATATGGGTCTAGGTCCCGATCCAATTTCCACTGTATACTTTCAGTTTGGGTCAATGTCCGGGTCAGGGAACTTGGGACCTAGTTGGGTATAAGTCTAGGTCCAAGTCTCACACTATATTTTCGAGCCCAAGGTCCATCCAGATTCAACCAGACCCATTGCCACCCCTACAACTAAGGGGGTGGTCTAGTCTAGTCTTGATGACAATAGCATGCTATATAAAATACAAACACCGGGTTGCATGTAATATTAGTAATAGGGCTACAAATGGGCCTCGGCTGGCCCTCATGCTTTTGGGATAGACGCTCTATGCTCGAAATGATTGGTTTGTCCCAACCGGGCCTAAAAATTTTCAATTTTTTTTTTTAAATGGGATTGTATACAATAAAACCATGTACCTTTAATACAAGATGGTCACATCCAATTCCTTTTATATATTAGATAAAAATTTTAGATAAATTATATTACTCTTATTTTTTATATGTTTATAGGCCGAGCCCAATTTTTCAGCCAAGGCCAACCTTGGGTGAAATTGTGAAAAAGCTATAAACTCGGACCGGGACTGAGGTTTAAGAAACTAAGGCAGTAGGCACAAACCTACCCTACTCTCCTCGGGGCAGGGCTTGGATTACGGCCGGCCCAGGCCGATGGCAGACCCATATATATGCCAATAAATACACACGTGCGATTGCCTTTAACACACCATGTTCCACACTCCATACATCATGCACAACATTTAATATTATGGGAAAAGTTTATATAAGGTGGCAACATTAAAATGTAGAATCAAAGATGCACGTCAAATGTCTATGGGAAATGTTGTTTCAATGTGCATTCTTGAATAATTTCATTTTTTAATTATTCAACCATTTCATTTTTTAATTATTCAACCATTTCATTTTACCAAGTTCAACGTTAGCCAGATTAGTCAACATTTATATGTTTCGATGAAACAACAAGATGTTATTTGTAACAAGTAGTTTTATTGGTTGGTTAATCAGTCACATTTTATTCATAAAATGGGTTGGATTGGTATTATTTTGGATACGGCAAAATCATTCTATTAGATCAAATAAGTACATTAAGTACCTTGTGTCAAGTCTGTGGCTCGAATCTTGAGTATTCTCTTGTTTGTCACCTGTGTCTACTATTTAGGCAGAATACCATCGCCTATTTTCCCTAAAAAATTGAAAGAAATCTCAAAAACAGGGGAAACTGAAGAAGAAACATATGTAGACATAGAAAGAACTTCCGAAGCGAAGAGGACTGAACAGGAAAAAGGGGGATCAACAGAAGAAGACCCTTCCCTTGTTCGAAAGAAAAAGGGGATCAAGACAAAATAGATGAAATAGAAAGAGTGAATGGAGAAGAAAAAACAAAAAATCACTTCAACCTCAAAGAAAAATGGTATAACAATAAAACTGTATACCGGGATCAGGAAGATAATACTGCATATGGAAATGGGAATCAAGAAGATTTGGAGTTGAAAGCACTTAAACTTAAAGAAGAAAAAAAATTATTCTGGTTTGAAAAACCCTTTATTACTTTTCTTTTCGACTATCAACGATGGAATCAACCATTTCGATATATAGAAAATGATCAATTTGCAAATACTGTAAGAAATGAAATGTCCCGATATTTTTTTAACACATATCCAAGTGATGGAAAACGAGTAATCTCTTTCACATATCCTCCCAGTTTGACGGTTTTTGGGGAAATGATACAAAAAAAAATGTCTTTATACAGTATGAAAGAACTATATCCCAAAGACAAAAATCTGTATAATCATTAGGTTTCTACAAATGAACAAAAAAGGGATAAGGTAAGCAAGGAGTTCATAAATCGGATAGAAGCTCTATACGGGGAGATATTGTTCTCCAAAAAAGGGTCAGATTATGCAATGATTGAGATGAAAAAGAATGCTTAATTTCAATATAGATAGACTAAATATAGACTAAATAAACATAGACATAGACTAAAAAATACAAATAAAAATATACTAAAATACGGCCTAGTGATACAAGGGATAATGAAAAAAAGAGGTAAGAAGAGATTCTTCCACCCGCCATATATTTGATCGCTTCTCCTACAAAGAAATTTGTAATACCAACTGCATGACTCCATCAATTATCCGTTGATCAAAAAAATGCGTGGATTCAACTAATCCTCGAATACCTCTAGTTAAGATTGTTGCATAATAAAGATCTATGTCCTATGTAACCGCGATTATATGACATTTAGTGCTTGGTCCGAAAAGATTATTGTCTTAGTATATATCTTTGCAAATGACTGGATTAAGTCCAAATTTTAGAATGATGAATGAATAGACCCATATAAAAAATTGGCTATTAATATTCCAAAAAAAGCTATACTGACCGAATAAATTGCATTTTGTGCAAATTCATACCAATCCATCGAAAGATTCAAATACTCATGAAAAGGTCCATTGATATTGATGGAATTAATCATTTTGATAACATGTCAACGTTCATTATTCCTTGATCGAAACGAATTCCTACGGACCCAACAAACAAAGTCAATATGGCCAATAAAAGTAAAGGGAATAACATAGTATTATCCTATTCCTATTCGTGGGGATTGGGAAAGGTTTCTTTTTTGACAAAATGAGTGCTAAAGGATCGCATTTTTATTACATCTCTATCAATCTGATATATCTTATTCTTATTCAAAAAAGAAGAAACTCTTTTACTTTGATTATTATTCATTGATAATAAAATCAAATTTCTGCTAAAAATTTCAAGTCCTTTCCCCCATATAGATATTGAATACAAGGAACTATTTGTATCACTACTGCAATTTTTAAAATGAACGCGTAAATGCCCTTCAAAATTAAGTAAATACATATTATCGCGAAAATTGACAAATACAACCAACTATTATTAAGAATTTCATCTTTGGACCAGAAACAAGCAAGGGGTGGAATACCACAAAAGAGCATACCTAACAAAAAAGTAGCCTTTGTTATCCGCACATATTTACTTAAACCACCCTAAAAACCATGTTCTGGCTTTTATCTAGAGAATACCCAAGAATAGGTTCCATAAAATGAATAATTGATCTAGATCCTAAAAACAATAATGCTTTTGAATAGGCATGAGTGATTGAATGGAATAAAACGGCTCGATAAGAACTTATACCTGAAGCCAACATAATATAACCCAGTTGAGACATCGTAGAATAAACTAAACTTCTTTTAATGTCCCTTTGAGTAAGAGCCAAAGTGGCTCCTAATAGTACTGTTATTACACCTATCAAAAAAATAAGACTCAAAGTGGCTCCTAATAGTACTGTTATTACACCTATCAAAAAAATAAGACTCATTATGTAGGGCATAACTGTCAAAAGAGGAAGAAGCCGAGCTACAAGAAAAATTCCTGTATAAGAGCCGAAATAAGAGTTGGTCCCTCCATGGCAGCAGGTAACCATACATGAAGGGGGAATTGTACAGATTTAGCAACAGCACCCAAGAATAATAAGGAGGCGCACAGAATAGCAAAAGAGGAATTCAACACATTCTTATTGATATTATCGATTGAATCATTGAATATATCAAACAAATCCCAAAATTCGAAACTACCCGCTATCCAATAAAGACCTAAGATTCCTAATAATAAACCAAAATCCCCTACACGATTAGTTACAAACGCTTTTTGACAAGCATTTGCTGCATTTGGTCGAGTAACCCAAAAACCTATTGATAGATAGGAACACATTCCCACAAGTTCCCAGAAAATATAGATTTGTATCAAATTGGGACTAATAACCAACCCCAACATTGAAGTATTGAAAAAATTCATATAAGTAAAAAGTCTTAAATATCCCTTATCATGAGACATATAATTATCACTATAGATAAGAACCATCATTCCAACAATAGCAATTAATATTGACATAATAGAAGTAAGTGAATCGATCAAATAGCCGAACTCTAAGGAAGAATCACTATTGATGATCCACGACCATAGATATTGATAAATCGAATTACCATTTATTTCCACATATCCGTAATAGTGCGAAAAGAAGGCCCGGCTCCGAGTTGTTCAGGAATAGTAAAATAGTGGCGTTGAGTTTCTCGACCCTTTGACTTAGGATTAGTCAGTTCTATTTCTCGATAGGTGCAGGGAAAGGATATAACTCAACGGTATAGTGTCACCTTGACGTGGTGGAAGTCATCGGTTCGAGCCTGATTATCCCTAAACCCAATGCGAGCCTTTTTATTTTGACTTGCTCCCCAGCCGTGATCGAATGAGAATAGATAAGAGGCTTGTGGGATTGACTTGAGCGGGTAGGAATGGCTATATTACTGGGAGCGAACTCCAGGCTAATATGAAACACACAAATACAAGTTATGCCTTGGGATGAAAGACAATCCCGAATCAGCTTTGTCCATGAAGAAGGAAACTATAAATAATGCAACTATGAATCTCATGGAGAGTTCAATCCTGGATCAGGATGAACGTTGGCGGCATGCTTAACATATGCAAGTCGGACGAGAAGTGGTGTTTCCAGTGGAAAACGGGTGAGTAACGCGTAAGAACCTGCCCTTGGGAGGGAAACAACAACTGGAAACGGCTGCTAATACCCTCGATATTGAGATGTATGAATATGAAAAATTGGGATGTATAAATATGAAAAAAAAAAAAAAAAAATTTACATAGTCCAAAAAATAGTGCATCTTGCAACATATTATCTACACCATCAATTTTCAAGATTTTCATATATTTATAGATCTACTCGATTTTAACCCTTTTCGAAATTTAAAATTTTCTATTTAGGTATGAAAATAGATTTTAAGATACTACTAAGAATTTTTTATAACAAAGCCTTGATTGGATTGTTTAAGGTTGCATCCTTATAGAAACCGCACCCTAATATTATTCATCGTTCTTCACATATATCACCCACAGCTCAAAAGAAAAACAACAAAAAGGCATACTAAGTACAAATTATGAATAAATAGAAAAAAAAAAATTTAATAGTAATAGCAGTAGTTATTAATAATGATAGCAAAGTAATTAATAGTAGTAGCTGAATAGGGCGATGCAACGAAGAAGTATGAATCATAAGAGGACGTTCACTGATTCACACAGATCTCAGGAACCCTAAAAGCCATACATGACTCTCTAGTATCTCCTCTTCCTACCAAAAACCCTAATTCAACCAAACCCGACTTAGAATAAACACTGAACAACCCGCATCTCAATTCTAATCCCCTTTTTCTCAATAAAACTAAAAGGAATTGAACTCCCTTACATTTCAGCGAGCCTCTATTCTCTTATTTTTCATCCCATGATAATCATCATCATCGTTATCATCATCATCGTCATCATCGTCATCATCAATATCATCATCGAGATCATCACCTGAGAAATCAGATTCAGCATCATCGACAAAATCATCAAGTTCTTCTTCTTCTTCGTTTTCTTCTTCATCCTTTATTGGTGGCTGGCCACGAGCGTAGTTGCGCAATCCTCCTGCAAAATTCGCAGCAGGCGCAAATGGGAGATTTGGGCGCCTGTTGAGGGACAAAATGGGGAAGGTGGGGATGGGTCTCTGGAGAAGGGGGGCAACATTAGACGGAGAGGCAACGAACCTGCGGAGGAGAGAGAATGAAGCAGTTCTCAGAGCCATCTTCTAGAGAGAGAATAGTCCAACTGTTCTAGAGAAAGAGAAAACAGACGACAAAGCCCAGAGGAGTACAGAAGCTTTCATTAGGGTTTTAGGGCTTTAGAAGGGTTTATGAGGTAGCATAATGACTTAAAATGTCCTTATTGTTTTCCGGAAGGACCAAAGAGCCATCGACCCCATTTTCTCTAAAGTCTAGGGTTACATTCTCATTAAGAGCCGAATCTTCCCAAAATCGGAACGGTGGTTGGGGAGTGGTTGGAACCGGAACCGTTTAGGGTTACATTCTCTAAATCTTCGCAAAATCGGAACGGTGGGTTGGGAATGGTTTAAACTGGAGCCGGACTAATCGGTCAAGTGGATTTTTTTAAAAAATAATAGGTCTAAAATTCCAAAAAAAAAATAGAAATATTTATAAGTGTATAATATCTTTTAACATATATTTATCTTATAAAAAATTTATTAAAATAATTTTTTATAAATTAATATTTGAATACTATGGTCCTGTACATGAAAATATTTTAAGATATTTTTTTAACATATTTTTGTCATGTAACATATTCTTTCAAGAATTAACATATTCATCCCAAATCTTACATTGAAAACTTTCTATTTTTTTTTACAAAAATTGCTCACATTAGGAATGAAAGTTTATGCACTGTTTTGCAAATAACAAAAGTAGGGTAATGCTATTAAATCAAATAAAAATGCCAACTAACTAATACAAGAAATGGAAAGGACATCTTCTATATAGTTAGATAAAGCATAATTTATGCAATGCTTTTTTGATGAAGTTAAATAAGGCATACTTCACAAAAAGTACATCTCATGATATGCAACAACACGAAAAATCAATGCACTGCATACTGATATGTTCTATTATTCTTATATGCTACCATATCCATATCAGTGTTGTGCATTGATTTTATAAAAAACTAAGAATAGTAGAACAAATAATTTGATCAAAAAATAATTTTATTAAGAAAAATAGAAAAACACTTCCCATATTTATCATAAAACATAATTTTATTAAAAAATCATAATTTTATCAAAATATAATTTACTAAGCAAAATGGAAAACCACTTCTCATATTCATCATACAACATAATTTTATTAAAAAACCATGATTTTATCAAAAAAATAATTTTGTTAAGGAAAATAGAAAAACATTTCCCATATATATCAAAAAACATAATTGTTTACTACAAAACATAATTTTATTCGAAAGATAATTTTATTAAGTAATATCGAAAAAAAACTTCTCATATTGATAAAAAAAACATAATTTTACTAAGCAAAATGATTTTTTTTTTACAAAAATCAATTTCTTAAAATGTGAGGGATGATTTGAAATTATGGTCACCTTTGTAAACTTTCTCTCTGTGAAATCGGACCAGATCGAGATCGGCCCGTGACCCCCGAGTTAGTCAATCGATTTTTTTAAAATCTGTTGATCTTTTTAAAGGCTCTTTCCATAATATTCCAAAAACCTTGATAGAAAATAAAATAATAATAATGAGAAGGAGAAGAACCAAGCACATACAAGACGATGATGGTGTAGTGTTTCATTGAACATAAGCCAACCAAAATTGTTACATGCACTTAAAAAAACAAAATGTCCCATTTTCATACAAATATAACTATATCCTACACTTAAAAAAACATAATTCAAAAAAATCGAGCAACATTATCATGCACTTATCAAAAAGAAGAATCAAATTCATCAAAAAAAAGAATTTTATCAAAATGAATAATTTTATTAAGAAAAATAGAGAAACACTTCCCATATTCATCAAAAAACATAATTTTATTAAAAAATCTTAATTCTAATAAAAATTAATTTTATTAAGCGAAATAGAAAAACACTTCCCATATTCATCAAAAAGCAAAATTTTATTAAAAAATCATAATTATTTAAGTAAAATAGCAAAACCCTTCCCATATTCATCAACAAACATAATTTTATTGCACAATATATTTTTTTAGAAAAATCGATTTTTCAAAAACCCAAAAAATAAAGCAATATTTCGAGCAAGAAACAACCCTCAATGTTTAGATAATCGAACAAATAAACATCCATGCATTGTAAAGGCTTTGATCATTTTTCAAACGTACTAAATATCATAAAAAAATATTCGGTATTTTTAATTTAACTGAAAAAAACACGAAAATTTCATGATATGGTGCAACGAAAAAATTCATATAAAAAAATTCAATCAATCATAAATAAACATACCAATTTTTATTTGATATATGCAACATTAATGATCGAAATCCACAACTCAATTTGATAAAAAACAACCAATAAATGGATAAAAAATCTGCATTTTGGGTAGAACACAAATTCAACTTTGATTTTTTGTTTTGTGAATAAATTAAAACTTGAATCTAGTAAATACTTCGAATAGCTATCAAAACCCTCAAATTTCTTCAAGAACCATTAGACATTGAGGAGATTATTAGAAGAATGGCGGAAATTTTCAAAAACCTAAAAAATCCGTCATTTCAATCCAAGAAACTTTTTTTTTTCAATGTTTAAATCTAAATTACTTGTTTTATATTCATTATATAGTGATTTAAACCATTAAAACACTCAAAAAACCAAAAAATAACCTCAAACCGAATAAAAAAGGTGAAATTTTGGATTCATAGTTTTCCTCTTACATATAACAGGCTCTGTGATAAATAACGACTGTTATATTGGTGTTACCGTTGTATCGTTATATCGGGCAATAAAAACGGTAAACCAAACCGATTAGGTAAACCGGCCAGTTTTTAGAAAAAACCATCGTTCGACATTTAACCAGTCGGTTTTGGTGCCGGTTTTTTTTGGAGAAGGCCATCTAATGAGATGTATCGCAAAACCAGCCCTAACCAGACTCGCCACCCCACCGGTAGTGATCTAACTGGCAGGTGTTGATTCTAACCGGTCGGTTTTACAAACACTGCTATATCCCTATTTACTCCTCTTCTTATTTCTTTTTTCCATTTTATTATTATTATTGTTATTATTATTTATTTTTAAATAGAAAAAATATCTCCATATCTCCTATTTTTAGATTTTATTTCTTAATAAACCCAAGGTTTCAAAAAATATCTTCCAACTTTAACCTAAACAAATATAAGAAAGACATGCTTTTTCTAAACCCAATCCCTTCTCTCTTCATTTATATATCCCAAACTTCTCTCTTTCTCTCTCGTGCTATGTATTTCACTCTCTCTCCTCCCTTGTTTATCCAAATCTCTCTCTCTGCTTCTATATTTATCCAAACACTTCTCTCTCTTGCCGTATTTATCCAAATACCTCTCTCTCCTCCCTGTAACATCTGACCACCAAGTATCTCTCTCCTCTTGTGCTTATCCAAACACCTCTCTCTCTCTTCTTGTATTCATCTCTCTCCTCTGATGTTTGTCCAAACACTTCTCTATCCTCCCATGTTTGTTCAAACACCTCTCTCTCTTCTTGTGTTTATCCAAACACATCTATGTGTTTATTCAAACACTTCTCTTTCTACTGTGTGTGTATTTGTGCAGCTCTTTGAGTATTCATATCCTACTATTTAAGAAATTTAACTAGTGAGATCATTTATTTTTTATACAAGAAGATCACACTTATTATTGACTATTAGATTTGGGTAGTTCAGGATATGTTATTATTGAAAAACATTTATATAAGGGTACGGCCCTAAACAATCAAATTAAGCCGCATAACAAAGATTCATTAGAAGAGGTTGTTTGGATGCTCAAAAATCCTCAAATCGATCATCTCGAAAACAAGGTGTATGTACATGAAAAGAAATGAATTTCAATAGATTTCAAGTCCTGAAAAGAATACATACTGTAATATATGTTCTGAACTATCAATTTTCAAATGGTTATAGACATGCTCAATCTGTACTATTTTTTAAGCTTTAAAGTTTATAATTAGATATGAAAATAAATTTTAAGGCCATCACAAAGATTTCCCGTGCTATTTGAACGTGCTCATTTTTTTAATTGTTTAAGGCCTCAACCCTCGTATAAATCACATCCATCATTATTTAGGGAAAAGTTAAATTAAATTTTTTCAAATTTATGACAGCGTTTTCATTTATTAGATTTCACATTCAATAACTAGAAATGGTTGTGAGCGACTTACTCCAATTATAACAGGTCTCCTATACAATCCCCTTTTTTAATGTAAAGCTTTTTGCCTTCATTATAGGAGATAGAATGTGTTATCTAGGCTGTTAGATCCTCTTGTTTGAATTGAAATTTCTCACCGTGTGGTACGATGGTGGTGGTGGTGCAATTTGGTGGTGACGATGGCGAGAGCGGTAGCAATGGTAGTGGTGAAGCAATGATTCAAGTAGTAATGGTAATGCAAAAATGGCAACGACAACGGAGCAATGGTAGTGGCGGTGGGGCAGGTATAGTGGTGCTATTGGCGGCAGGCCGGCAGCAGTATGAAAAGTGGGGTGGCAACCATGGGGTGGCGACCATGGAGTGGTGATGGTAGAGCGGTAGTAGCTGCAGCGGTGGTGGTGTGTAGCGGTGGTGTAATGCTCCGTGGTGGTGGACCGGTGGTAGTGTAGTAGTGGTGATAAACATTCAGAAAAAGAGAAAAATGGTGGTAGCAGTGGATGCTATGTGGTGGTGGTGGTGGCGGCGGTGGAGGAGCAAGCAACGAATAGTTCGGTGGTAGTGGCGATGGCAAGTGTGCCCAACAAGGCCTCAAAAAAGTTAAACAACAGTCAAAATTTAAATATAAAAAAAAAGCAAAAGTCAAACAAAACCAAAAACAAAATAAAATACCCAAATAAGCTAAAATTTTTATAAAATATGGATTTTAAAGAAATTGATTTGTAGTTGGAAACATTTCATCCAAAAAAAGGAGGAAAATATATAAATAGGGACAAAAAAAAAAACTCACCAATCGTTATCAAAAACATCCAAATGACATATAGAACACTTATACAATGATTTCACAATTTCTTTTTTTCTTTTTTTTTATCATTTTCTTACAATTTTATTTATTTTTATTATTTTCTTAATTTTTAAATGACCGGACTTTTACGTGGGTTGTCGGCTGATTGAAGAGATTCAGAGTAAACCCGCGAGTCCGAATGGACTTCGCTGAGTCCTTGAGCACTACTTTTTAGAGTTTTGAATACGAATTTCTTGTTTAAAAGATTTTAGTAATTTAAAAATCGGTGATCAGGAAAAGTAATTTACCATAAACGGTGATCCGAAAAGTAATTTACCATAAGCAGTGTTCAAATAAATACGATCGATTTGTATGCATAACATGAAATTCACTTCTCAAATCAAAAATGTCTTTTTATTTTTAAATATGGATTTTTATTAGTTAAAGTTAGTTACGTCAATTTAAAATATTGTGCGGTTTGTATATAGCCTAGACTCTAAACAATCAAATTAGAACCCACCTTCAAATAGTATTGAGAAAGGTTTCAATATTGAAAATCTTTGTAATATAATATATTTTTATATTTATTTAAAAAATTTAAAGCTTCAAAATTAGTATAGATTGACTGATCTAGGCTCTAAACAATCAAATTAGAACCCACCTTCAAATAATATCGAGAAAGGTTTCAATATTGAAAATCTTTGTAATATAATATATTTTTATATTTATTTATAAAATTTGAAGCTTCAAAATTAGTATAGATTGACTGATCTATAAAAACTAGAAATTACCAATTAAAAAATGGGTTATAAAATATACTATTTTCAAAACTTGAAATCCATTTTTTTCTCATGCCCATGCATCTTGATATCCAAATGATCAATTTGAACATATTTGAGAACCTCTTCTAGTGAAACTTTTGAAGGAGGTTCAAATTTGATTGTTTAGAGTCCCTACTCTATATAAACGTTTCCTTTTAAAATACGGTAAGAGGTCTGAAAAGTTATCCACATTTCCAATGGAGTTTGTGCACACACGATGTGGACTGTCGAAGTCTATGTCGCACAAGCTGTGGAGGAGAGAGAGAGAGAGCTCCTGATTCCTTTATTAGAAAGAAATTTGTCTCATGCAGGCTGGATTGCATTTCTATGGTCCAGAGATATAAAGCATCTATTGCATAGATGGCCCATTTAAAAACAAGTTTAATTACACGGGTCCAAATGTTATTTTAATATAATTATTGCTTCTAGTTTTTTTGTTCTTTTTTTTATTTTTTTTCATATTCATGATCTCCATATTAAAGATTATATATTATCTAAAAATTATGATTAAATTATATTTAAAAATATATTTATAGCCAAGCGTGCATTTCTACAATATGAGGACTGGCGGCATAGAAACCGTGTCCAAAATGCAGCAGTTGGGAGAATAAAAAAGAAAGCATATGAACCAGGATATCATATGTAAAAGTTCAAATAACAAAAATAAGAATAAAAATAAAAACAAAGAGCAACCTCATTACAGATTTTAAGAAATTGCTCCAATCTAAAAGACGAATCCAAAACCAAGTATATATTATTTTAGGGGGTAGTTTGTATAAGGCTGAGGCCCCGAAAATCAAAGTAAGGTGCACTTTTAAATTTTAATTAGTGTTAAAAGATGTTTCATTACTGGAAATCTTTGTGATGGCTTGGAAGTTTATTTTCATCTCTAATTATAAAATTTAAAGCTTCAAAAATATTGTAGATCAAACATGTCTATAAACAACAGAAAATATTGTGATGGCTTGGAAGTTTATTTTTATCTCTAATTATAAAATTTAAAGCTTCAAAAATATTGTAGATCAAGCAAGTCTATAAACAAATTAAAATCTTGAAAATTGATGCTCCAGAAAATGCATTACAAGATTCACCATTTCAAAAACTTGAAATCCAATTTTCCTTATGACCATATATATTAAGGTTGAGATGATCAATTTGAGGATTTTTGGGCTTCAAAACGACCTCTTCTTGTGAATTTTTGAGGTACGCCTTAATTTGATTGTTTAGGACCTCACCCTTATTGAAACTTCTTCCATTATGTAATGTAGCCTTAAGACAAAGAAAAATGAACAAATTAAAGTTATTGTAACCAAAAGTGTTTTTAGTTCTTCGATAACAAGAAGATACCTTTGCATCATAATGCAAGAATGTCATTAACCAACTCCAAAAAAGAAAATGAAGACTATATGTCAATTTGCAATTTTAATTATATAATCAACCATTTGCAGGCACACCCAAAGCCAAATAAGAGAATTCTTATTTTCCTGACTCATTGTTTGCGCGAGAAAACTAAATTTATATGTTCATCTTACAAACAAAAGGATATATGTTTCTTGGGTAGAAAAAAGTTGATTCTTTCAGTAGGGTTAGCTGGTTAGGCTTGATGATTCCCTAATATATACCCAAAGAAGGGTATAGATTCTTCACCATTCATTTTGCCCAAAGATTAGAAAAATCAAAGAAAGATGGAATTGAGGTCAGACGTTCCAACTAGTTGCTGCACAAAATCAGGAAAGTGATGCTGTACAGTATAATATGTTTCTCAATTATCAAGCTGAGACCTTCACGTAAAAAATCCACCTAATAACAAAAAACATATATCAGCATTCAGGTTAAAGAAAGATATTTTGAGATGTACCAATGTTTGATATTATAATGGGTTTTGGTAAATAAATAGTTAAATACCATCCAATAAATGAATAATAATGAGATATACTTCAAGTATCATGTTTGAATATGCTGACAAAGCTGTAAAGAATTTGCAAGGTCTTGAGTTCTCTCAAAAGACAAGCACTCTTGAAATCAATATAATGCAGCTGACAATAGAACAAAATCACGTGATGCACTTAAGCAAGAAATTTAATAGAAACCAATTCATTAAGTGTTGAATGGTTGTGCACTCTATTCTGCAGTTCTCTGCTCCACCCATAAGCTATTCAGTCAAGCTTAATGGTTACCTAATATGACTTTTTAAAATTCCAAAGGCCTAAGACTAGGATTAAATTTGTCAGCATATTTACAAATTCCAGTCATATAGTCAGGATAAGGCTCCGGCTGAATATATTTGTATGTACTCTATCAAAGGTATATTTTAAGGAGGGAAAATTGTCTAATACAGCAACTATGGATATCCAAAAGAGATATACGGTGGTTTAGAGAAGGTGTCTACAGCTATATAGCTGTAGATATATTACGCAGATCACAGGCTACCTAACAAGGGAAGTATGGCCCCCTCAATATTGGCCAATATCCTGATCCACTAAGCTCCATTTTGTCTTTCATTTGATTCGCAGACAAACTCAAAAAACACCAAACGGACTTCTTATGGGGCAGCGGTCATTTGTCAGAGATTTCATCTAGACAGTGGAAATTGTTGTAATCTCAAGGATAAAAGAGTTTCATTCAAGAAAAATAATTCACTAATGAAGCTCTTTCGGTTATATGATATGACTTTTAAGCTATTGAGGACCTTTGGTGAAAACTCCTTTAGGCTAGGTACCCATGCAAGGCATGTCAATTTGGATGGCAAATGGAAAATGATTTTAAATCTTAGAAAGATCTTAGTCACAGGTACAAAGGATAGAGAGGTGTGGGAGTTGGAATGTGTTCCTAATCAAGTCTGTTCATAGGGATCAAAGCTCTTTTTTCTTTTGTTCTTGGAATAAACTTTGACGTCATGGGGAGCAGAGCTATTACGGCGACAAAACAGACTTCCATATTTGATGAATGTGGGGGAATATAAGCTCCAAGGGTTGTGGCATTTTATTGGATAATTGGATGTGCTATGAAAAAAACAGACCATTTTGGTGATCCAAAGCATAGAGGACTTTCAATGGCTAATGAGGAGGAAACAGTGGAATCATCTTTCTATCAATTATAGTTATAGGCCAGATAATTAAAAGGGATGCTGCTTGCTTTCTACCTTGTTTGTAGGATTGAGTACAATTAAGATGTGATCTAAGAGGGGAGATCCTTGGTGGGTTGGCTGCCATTTTGAGGAAATGGAAATAGAGGAATAGTAGGATCCCCCTTAAAAAAACTCTTCAGCTATGCAAACTTGCTTGAAGTTATCCAGAGGAGAGCTCCACTTGTGCAGAAGCAAATGATCAGTTGTAGATAATATTTAGGCAGCACGATTCACCAATTTCTGTGTACTTGAAGCCAATTCTTGAATATATATGATGGTAGAGAGTTGATTTTAGGTTCTTCCATAAAAGAAAGCCGATTTTGTGGTCATGGAGATTAGAAGGGGTAATTGGCCCATTTTTTTAATTGGTGGGGATTTTTGGGGAAATTATAGATTTATGTTCTTCCAATTGTATCTTGGAGTTTATTCCTGTTCTTGATGAAACAAAATCTCTATATAGGCCAACAGATATGTTGGATTGGTTTACCTCCTAGTGGCTTTCAGTTCATGATGGAATTTAGATTCATCTTGTGGCTGTCAATAAAAATTTATTCAACCTATGGTTTATTATTCATAAAGAGAAAAGAAAATTAAGAAACAAACATGATAGACATCACCACTCTTTGCAGGTCACAAAAAGAACAATTGCCAGTGGTTTCCAGAGCCATCACATCATTCCAGCAACCTTTCATAGGACCACTAACAACAATGTCCAAGAAATGTAATTTTTACACAACCATCATGCAATAAGTTCACCCAATATATATTTCATTTACTAAAGCACACTTCTCTTTGAAGTTCAGATGACATCTGGAAAACTAGTTCTGAAGTACCTATTCCACATACCAGTAGGAAGAACAATAAGAAATGCAGATCATACTCTCTTCCTGTGGTCTCATAAACATGGTTTTATTCAGTACAATACTTTAATGATCCCCTGACATGCAAATTTTGGACTTTTTGATATCAGTTTGGAGAACAAATCAAGATATTCTACTCTAAAAGTGTTATCAGATACAGTATACAAATTCATGAGATTGGGACTTGGGAGTCCGATGTGCAATGTGGCCATCAATGCAGCCACCAGGCAAGAGCAAAAGTTCCTTTGTGGGTGATAATTATAAAGAATTCATAAACAAAATATAAAGAATATCACAATTGTGAGATTTATAAAATGGCAAACATTTAATTTAGTATGTGTCTCTCTCAGTCGCTCGCTGGTGGAG
Organism: Amborella trichopoda; assembly: GCF_000471905.2. The sequence goes on along the minus strand of NW_006500356.1, from coordinate 3,190,365 downwards.
TAACAAAATATTTACTGCTTAGTGCTTCCTTACCTTGTTTTAATTAGCATGTAAGATAAAATGATCTAATCCATTCATCAAATTGAAACACAAATGACGCCATGCAACTAAGCAAGCAAGCAAGTATAATATGAATACTAATAGCAGAAACTGGAAAGTGTTTTTAAGTATTCTCCATGAAATGCTTTCACCAAAGTTCATACACCACATTACCACAAAGGCATAAGTGTAACACGTGGCACATGGACAAATACTTACTTGGCCCTAGCGCAATCTCTATTTCTTGGTTCGATACAAAACCTCAATGAGTTGATATTGAACACCCAAAATCCTTCCAATGATGATAAGCCTTGGCAAAATTTTATATTGGCTGCCTACCTAAAAAACCCAGGCTCTTTACCCACGCATGGGATGGGTTAAGGGAAAGTTTAAGGTCATCACCCTTCTTAGACCCAAAATCCTTCCAATGTGAACACAAAATCATCTTGGATCCTGCTTAAAAAATCCTCCAGGTTTTGGTAGCATAATCAAAATGAATAGAAAAAAAGAAAAAAAGAAAATTCATTTGCCAAATAGTTGAAGGTTAATTCCTTGGATCCAAAAAGGAAATTGATCCTGAGTTTTTTTTTTTTTTTAGAGGAGGTAGGGAATGACAAGAATAGCCTGCTTATGGGCAACACGCAATGATGCAGCCACATAGGATCCTGCACATGCAGGTGCCTATGCGTCCCTAGGTTGGTGCATGAGGTAAAACCCCTCCTAGTTGGGCCAAAGCGATGCAGCCCTCTTAATACAACCACATAATGAATTATTTGGCTGCATTTGATAACCATTCTACTTGGAGAATTAGAACACAAAAGTGATCCCATCGGGGCAATGCATATTGGGGAGTCCGAAAAGAAGGATCAGAATATGAATCTTATGATGGCATGAGAGGTCTCCAATGCTTCATTTTGTATTGAATCTTGATAGTAGAAAATGTTGATCAATACCCAGTGATATTAATCAGTGTTTTATTCCAAGGCTCAGGCAAGGAACTCAGCCCCTTGCCAAGCTGAGTAACTGGAGCAAGTCCAAACTGACTCGCTCAGGTCTAAAGATTTCAAACTCGAAGCTCCAAATGAACAAAAAACAAGAAAGCTAAAGCAAATGAAACAAATCTTTAATTTTGATGATTTCACAGCACATTACATACACAATGCATCCTACACAAGAGAAAAGTAAGAGAGAACATACATAAATTCTCCTTTTCCTCATCATTATAAAAAATTTGTTGTTGTAAATATAACCAGGTAAGTTGGTCTCAAGGAGGTGCCAAGTTGCCATCTCTATGGCCTGAAAAAATCAAATAAGATAACTAAACCATTCCTAGATGCACCTTCATTAGAAAGTGGATCAAGGCTAATGCTTTCATGTTGGATAATCTGAAGCGAAAGGAAAAAGGAATATTCAAATCATAAATTCAATAAATTTCCAAAGATAGATTTCATAGGTAAATTTAGTCCAAGCATTCAAAATTAACATTATACCTAACTAAACCAATTCTCCTTCCTTTGCAAGATACTTTTGCATATCATCAGCTCCTGCCCTGGCAAAATTTGTCACGAGCAGTGGTACCAATTGACCAACCGAGTCCCTAAATTGCTTACTACTGCTCTTACCATCACCACCAGCATTCTGAACCCCATTTCCAGCAAGACAACCAACTTGTGTGCCATTCATGTATGCCTTGCATGCACCTAAAATAGAATCCGCACGTTCACGAAAATGCCCCTGCACAAAGGCCTCAAAATGCTGTGGCAGCCAACAAGACCAAGAACAGAAAACATTGGTTAAATCAATAAAAAAAGCTGTTGATTAAATTACTATATATGACATAATAATCACAATCAAAATATTTCCAACGCAAAGACATTCAAATGGTTATTCTGAAGAACCTAGGTCTCCGGACACAATGGACAATGGCTTCTCCATATGCAACTTATTATAGCAAACTTTCTTTCCAAACATTACCAGAGCGCACAAAATTTTCATCATCGTACCTTTGGTGGCTTCTTTAGCAAATACAACATTGTCTTGCATGACAAAAGAAAGGTATTCTCATTGTAAGCTAACGCCATTTTATCCCCATCAGGGGTTCCCTTTAATTTCTCGTATCCAGGTTCATTAAAAAATGGACTTGAATTTAACACCAATGCTTGGATAGAGAGCAAGATTTGCAAGATGGTTGATCGAAAGGGGTTCCAGTTTTCAACCCCTCTGCCCCACCAAGTGTTCAATAGACTAAGACAGACAGTCCCATCGCCATACAGATTTGGGTTAGGTCGAAGCCCGAAAGAATAGTAGTACACTTTCTGCAAAAGTTGAACCAACAGTTTAACATAATTTTCTTTTTTTCTTTTACTAGCACAAAAACAGCTAGACTACCTAATTTTTCACAATGTTCTAAATAGGAAAAGCATTCCCTCAATGTACATACTTACAGGTGGTGAATTAGGAAAGTTTGAAGGAAACCGGATGTCAAAGAAGAATAGGCCATCATGATATGGGGTCCCAGGTGGTCCAATAATGACAGCCCTCATAAGATCCATCCTTTCTTCATAGACTCTAACATAGATTGAATCTGCCAAGATGAAAAATATAGAATTGTGATCAAATTTCAAATATGCAAAGAAGCCAGGTGAAATAGAATTCCAGGTCGTGTATGCACACATGTAAACAAGTAGAGATGTACACATGTGAATATGCATTGGCACATGCATGTCTCAGAATGGTACAACAAACTGAAAATACACTAGGTCCACAAAAGGTCCTACTTTACATAGATTTAGTGGTCTCCAATTTCATATTTTTTTAAATATAATGAAAAAATAAAACCATAGATGTGATGAACAGTATTTTCCATTAGATATAAAAGTGACATTACAGAAATCTCATCCGAGAAAGCCTAGAGAAAATAATGAGTTCTCCATAAGTCCTATATGGGAACTCTCATCGGAGAAGAAAATAATGGCCGCTGCTAACCCACCAAAAAAGCAGTAATTTCTATGACTCAATCTCATCTAGGACCCTGGACCTGCCACTGTATGAAATGAAACTGTAGTGGGCAACATCACTTGCACTTTAGATATAATATAAAGAAAAACAATCTCATAAACAAAGAAAATCGCACTTGGAATTCTAATAATGCACACATTTAATGACATAAGCTTTCATTCTTGTCCAGGCAAGTCCTTGTTATATGGGTCATTTGCAAGGTTTAATGTATTATACCAAGGTCTAATATTGAACCTTCTAGGATGTGTATGTGGACTTAGCAGTTAAATTCCTTTGTACAACACAAACCACCTTCTTAATGTAAGGTTTCAGCCATTTTTTTGGGTGAATAAGGTTTCAGGCATTGAAATAGTCAATAAACATGTCGCTCTGCATCCTTTCTTTCTGTCTTTGGCAGGTAAAACGTACATTTCTTCCATCGTAACTATACAAACCAAGTTTGTAGCTTCCCACATCCACATAAAGTTAAGAGCTAAACTCCTTTTCTAACCTCAATTTTTCCATTTTAAAGCTAGGATTCCTATACAAGGCCACATGACTGCAGCCGTTATGCTCATACCACTAAGCAAAGAAGCAAACATACCATCAAGCTTCCATATAATTTTTGTCAGTCTTCCTCTTTTATTGAATGGCAGTGCACACAAAGATACACATGTTTGTGAATGATTAGATCCGCAACAATGCATATACACCACATGCAAGTACCCATATATATTAATATGCAACAAGCATAAATAAGTGCATGCTGTTGATACACATTTCCTACATCACATATAAAAAAATTCAAAATCAAAAGATAAGATTTTAAGCATCATAGCATGTTAGATGCACATACATAAAAATAACTTGCATGCATAATCGCAGACATACAGTGCATCAAGGAATTGATCAACAAAATCAGTTTTTCTTAATAAATATATACACAATTTTTTTTTCCTAAAAGAAAAGGTAAAAGAAGACAATGGCCTCAAGTAAAAACCACTAACCAGGTAAATCTTTCTCTAGGATGCACCAGTCCTTCTGGATTTTCTTTGCCCAAGTTTTGTTTTGCTGAGACATAACAGGAGGAGGAACATACTGAATTATTATCAATCCACAGAAGAAACTATCAAGACAGTCCTTGGAACACCTGCATACATGATTAGGTGGTCTAAAAACTTGAAATATCAAGGCAGTACTCTTAATCCTCCCTCCCTATTTGGCCCTTATCACAGGGTTTTAAAATACCAGACGCGTAAGGGTAGAGAGATAAAATCTATCAATTGTCAAAACTAATGGACTGTTTTATATTCATGCAACATATTTTAACTTGAACACCTTAAAGTAAGATAGCATTTTAAAAAGTTGACAAAACCAAGTACTGTCCTGATATTTCAAGTTCCTGAGCCACCTATGGCTTGTGCTAAAGGCAGGGTCCTGATATTTCCCCAAAAGAAAACACATAGAATATCATATTTACCTTAGATGGCCAGCCAGACGTCAATTTACTAAAGAAGCCCCGGTTTGGATCATGATAATAGTGGTCTGATGTATCTTTAACACTGTCGAATTTCTTGAACTTCTCTAAAGATTGCTCATTTTCTTCCCCTTTTTCTGAAGAGGAAGCAGTGAAATTCTCCAAAGATTGCCCATTTTCTTCCTTTTCTTCAGAAGAGGAAGGAGTCTCAATCTCTGAGACGCTCGAAAACTGGCTGTTAGATAGATAATGTAGTATAATTTAGATACATTATTCGGAATCAGATAGGAAGCTGAATGAAAGAGAGATGATACTTCGAAATATTACTCAAATTAAGAGAGAAATCTACTAAGGGTACCAAATGACTGTAAGAATAAGGGAAACTTAGATGAGAGAGAGAGAGAGAGAGAGAGTCACCTAGACATTGCCGTAGCACCTCCCCAAACTTCTTTCACTACAATGAAAAGAAAAACAAAATTAAAATAATATCTGCAATCTATAAGCAATAAAAAGAAAGAAAAACATCTTGTGAATGCAAAATTAAGCGTTAATTCAGTTAGTTACAAGTTTAATAATTAGGAAAAAACAAAAACTACATGTCTATAGCTTGAACTTGTCTTTTTTAGTGGTTGAATATAATTCTAAATTTTTGTTTTCTCGATAAGAGAGAAAGACAGTGAAAGAAGGAAAGAAAACCCACGTCATGGTCCAATGTAGTGAAAGAAGGAAACAAACAAAATCTCTATATCAAAATACTCCAGCATAATAACCATTATGCCCCAGTTTCAACAATATTAAATAGGAAAGAAAACCCACTTCATGGTCTAAATCAATAAACAATTCAATCCAGTTCTTAGATAGGCCGAGAAAATCCAAGAAAACCCACAGAAAAAGAAAACATGCCTAAATGTAAGAGATAATTTAATCTCCAAAAGTAAATAACAAAGCAAGTTAATGTAATGCAGTAAAAAACTAAGGGAATGCAGTAAAAATAATAACCATTCCCGATAAAAAAAAAGGAAAAAAAAAAAGCCCAAAAATCAGACTAATTTAATCTCAAAAGTGAATAAGAGAGCAACCCAATTCACACACACTGCAGTACAAAGTACCTAACAAGTAACTAACAGGGAATGCAGTAAAATATAATACAAAATCAAAATAAAGAAAGGATAAAAAAACCCAAAATCTAAAATACAGTTAAGAAGAAACAATGAGACTAATTACCCAATTTGACAGAGAGCTCCAAACCAGAAGGAAAAAGAAGGGGAGTTGCAGCCACGAACAATGGAAAGAAGAGTAAAATATTACAGAAAGATGAGGAGGAAATAAATAAGGAAGTACATATGAAATAGAGATAAAACCGGTAAGGATCATGATAATTATCTCCGATGTATTCAGTCTATCGTTTTTTAGATATGAAATAGAGATAAAACCGGTAGGGATCATAATAATTATCTCCGATGTATTCAATCCAATGGTTTAAAAAACGGATCGGTGACTCGGATCGGGCTTCCAAAAAACTGATCCGGATCGACGAATCGGCGATTCGGATCGAAAATCGGGTGAATCGGTCAGAATAAAGCTTAAAAAAAATTCGAAAAAATTATTAAAATTCATTATAAATATTGTTTTTTAGGAATTCAATAAAAATAAGGGTACTCCATTAAGAATTTTCATGTTTTTGAATGAATATGCGAATATTGATATGTTCTTTCCCTGCATGAACCGCCATTCAGCATTTAATTTACAGTATTTCGTGCTCATCCCTACACTGTTGCTGTTGGGACTCGATATGTGAATAATATGA